>JAFVLL020029208.1:6795-109042 GCA_021397915.2 Tor tambroides | reverse complement strand
AGACAGACAGACAGAGAGATAGATAGATAGATAGATAGATAGATAGATAGATAGATAGATAGATAGATAGATAGATAGATAGATAGATAGACAGATAGATAGATAGGCAAATCGACGAAGAGAGAGACAGACAAATATAGAGAGATGGACAGACAGACAGTCACTTTTAGCACTTCATATATGCAATTTCTCCTCACCTGTGTCCAAAAAAGTCTGACATGTCAGCTGATGGCCTAAGTGCACTTTCACAGGTACTTGATAATAGGAGAACTGTGTGGAATTAATCAATATTTCATAAAGGGCCTTATCTTTATTTAATCAGTTGCTATTCCAAATATTCCAGGAGGAACTGGGGGGGATTTGATAGTGAGCCTGGATTGGCAAGAAGCTGGATAGTGGATAGGGAAGACATTCACTGATATGCTGGCACAGATACAAAGCAATATATACTCTCAGAGCATTATGCAAATAGAAGACAGACATGTACACATTAATGAAAATTCACTGTGGTTCACCACCGGATACAAAGATGCGTGAGATGTCTCACTGCAAAGGAAACAGATGTCTGCAGTGACGACAGCAAGATGCATGCAGCAGTAAAAAAAAAATCTATAACATATGCAAACAATGTTGGAACTGGAATTATACAGTAGCAATCATTTCCTCAGAGGGTCTCATGATGGTGCATTTATTGGATTTAAAAGCTTACTGAATAAATTCTGCCATGTATCAATTTATTATTCAATCATAGTTTAACACATCATAAAATACTGAAAGCCTGATTGTATTGATCTACACTTGTGTCTGTCCATGTGTTCCTCCAGGACTTGCGTGTATTTCTGTGCTTCCCCCACGACGAGGATCATACTATGTGGAGCACGGCACAGGGGTGTCTGTGGGCTCCATGCTTGTGTTCTGGTGCAAAGAGGGCTACCAGCTGGTTGGCCATGAGAAAATCACATGCATCCTACATGCAGGCGTCCCTCAATGGAGCAGCTACCAGCCAGTCTGTGAGAGTAAGGCAGCCATTTCACCATTTTTTTAATTTAAAAAATCATCCTAATTATCCTAATATCAAGAATTGATTATTGTTTCCATAGCCAACTTTGTCCATCTTAAATTCTGTAAGATCAAGTTTAGGTATTAAATATCTTAACAATATTTACAGGATTTTTCCTCTCAGTTTTAATATAACTGGCCATCATATCTGGTGCAACCAACACAATTTTTTTTAGGTATCCCTCGGCCGAATGACCAGGGACTTCGCATTGCTTTACTGGTGTCTGTTGTGAGCGGGGTGGTCATTCTTGTCATGACTGTCTGCTTCATCGTCTGCTGTTGTCAAGAGCGCATGAGCAAAAAGAAGGAAAAGCATCGGATGGGGAGAAGCAGGTTAGTCACTTTAATACTTGAAATAACCTTAAAGATGATCCAAAATCATGAAAAGTGTTGTGTGTTTCAGTAAAATAAACTAAACAAATATATAGTGGCCCCATAAAGTAGCTAAACTTAAAGATGAAAGTATAAATCAAGCGTAGCGTTAGTTCTGGCTGGTCACATTAGTCAAGCTCGCATCAGCTGACTCTCAGCTGATCCACGTCTACCTATAGGGATGTGACACCTATCACAGCACTCATATATAAGGTCCTTCAGTATTATCACCAGCTTTCGCGTTGCTCAGTAGCTAATTACCCACCTCCATCCCCAACTCCTCTCGTCAGTCAGGATTCAGCCTTCTGATTCTCCTTGAATCAACTTATTTCTAAAATGTTACATTAAATAATCGAACTTTAATGATATCTGCAATACATCTATGTTGGTTCCTGTTCTGTTTCCCCTGAGGGATCATTGCTGCACTCCCTGTTCTTATCCATGCTAGGATGCATGGATGCTCAGGGAGTTCTTGCCCAGAACAGAACCATACCGCCAATCCAAACTGTATGTTAATTGTCAGTTATTTTTGGCGATAGTGATCCTGACAGAACTGTAATCGTGTTAAATCAAGTTATCAAACCAAGTGGCATTTATTTTAAATAAAGATAAACACCTTAAATATGTTCATTTAAAATTGTAAATATAGTAAAGCATTTTACAAAAATATAAATAAATAAATTTAAAAAATGCTTAGTTTTTTAATGTTAAAACAATAGATATATTGTTCAATATTAAGGCAACATTTTTTGACATTCTGGTTGTCAAATATTAGTGCAAATGACATCATACATCTCTTAAAAATTACATTGACTACTTGGTTAAATGAAATGTAAAAGTAAACGTTCTGAGAACAGGTTTACCATTTTTTGTTTTTTTGTTTTTTTCAGATTCCACTAGTTTGATTTTTTAAATCAAATGCAGTTAAATTCATACATTTCTAACTGTGGTTTAAATGCACAAAAATGTCCAAATACCTAATATCAAGCAAGAGTTTTACATGTCCTTGATTGATTCATAAGCTTTAGCAGATATAGGGTAGAGTGGGGAAAAACACCCCCCTTAAGGACGGTGTAATTTTTTCTGTGAAACAAAAGTTAAATGTGTTCAGAAAACTTAATATAGTTTTAGTGAAAATGACATAAATTATAAACAAAGTATGAAAAATGTTATTAGATTTTTAACAAGAATTAAATTTATACCAAGGGGGCGTTTTACCCCCCCTATGGGGCAAAATGCCCCCCAGTCTGACAAAGCAATTTGCTTTAAACATTTACAGCAAAATCAGAGTACAGGCAGTTTTAGCTTAAAATTAAAAAGAATATAATCAATAATTATGATTTACAAAATTATAATAGCGTATTTGAAACATTTTGTTAGCTGATGCTAACTGGCTAGCTAACTAGCTACCTGATGCTAAGTTGAGGAAATTTTTAAATATAAACATGTTCAACCATGTTTATTCAACCAACTAGTTAGAATACATTTGATGGAAAAACAAAGGATTTGATGTTCAGAACAGAATAACTACAGTAATTGCCCATTGCCCCCTGTGGGCGTTTTACCCCACTGGCTGTATGAGAAAAAAATTGTCATTCTGAAAATATATATATATTTTTATTAAATAACACGTACTGCCTATCTACAGGCTCTACTGTTCTCATATCATATATGACGTTCTACAAAACAACAAGCTTTAAAACACTTTTTTTCATACTCCTGAAAATTAGATCATTTACAGTGAAATCTGTTTTCTCTCCGGTACATCACCAGTGTAAGCGTCATGGTGAAATCTTCTACATCACTCTTGTCAACGTAGTCCATAGTTACAATAAAAATGTATCTTTATTTTATCTTGTGGTTATTTTGGGAAGAACAGTAGGGGGGTGTTTTATCCCATTGGGGGCGTTTTCCCCCACTCTACCCTACTGTGTTCTAAAGTTATAATGATTATGTTTAAAGTTAAAAAGAATTTTTTGAGACAACACACTATAAATTTTTAATCTTAATCATTATACTAAATGTGTTGATACTGTCTTCACCTTCAGGAGAAGAGAAACACGGAGCTCTAGGTCTCGGAGGAGCCCATCCTGGTTGGAGAGAGAGCATATAGACTGGGAGGCATTCCCTCCACCTAAACTTTTCAGCCTGTCCCAGCGTCTCGACCGACCGCTGCCTCCTGGTAGTCCTGTTTATTCAGATGTCATCAGAGCCTATGAGAACAGAGGGTATGAGAGGTAAGGAAAATCGTTGTAAAGCATCTCTGTTTTAAAGAAATGAAAGAAATGCCTCTTGAGCACCAAATCAGCATATTAGAATGATTTCTGAAGGATCACGTGACAATAAAGTCTAGAGTAATGGCTACTGAAAATTTGCCATCACAAAGAATAATTAAATTTAAAAATATATAAAAATACAACAGGAATAGCCTCTTCTGCCTATATTCAAGGCACAATACACCCCTTACGTGTATTGAAACCCACATCCCGAGCCCACTCTCTACAACCACACCACATTTTTGAATATTATGTAATACGTGGGAGGACGTATAAAGCCATAAGACATACTATAAGATGTGATTCAGTTTCTGTGATTTTGTACATCACAGAATTTTATTCTTCTTTCCACACAGGAGTCAGGAGAGTCTGCTGAGAAGCCCCCATAGCACATACCCTACATACCACGCCAACAGCCAAATCTACCCGGGCCTTGTTTTCCAAAGGGTTCAAACTGAGCAAAATCCCTCCACCTCTTCTACCACCCCAGTTTATGTACAGATTTCTACACCTCCCAAAAACAAGACCCCACATGCTCCTACTGTCACCCACCCATAGACTTGTCTCAACGGGAATGCAACCAGTAGTCATTTTTCTCATCAGCAGCACTGAATGTGTCCAAGACAATACAGACAACATTGCACAGATGTGGTGGGCAGATTTAACTGGTTGGTATAACCAGAAGCACCTTGATATTTTTAATGTTGATGATGTCTTTTACTATTTGCTATATTGTAAATATATTCCATTTTGAGGTGGTTATTCTTGTCAGATCTTTGATAGCACTAAGGATATCTAATTTAACCAAACTGTAAATAGAAGTTAGAAAACAGAAACTCGAACAATAACCAAAATCTTTTTGTTTTGCACAGTTTAGAAATTTCTTAGAGGTGGTCAACTACTTCTCATTTTCCTTATATTGCATTCATAATGTGTTGTAAAACAGCAATATATACTCTTGGTTAGAATGAGCCATTTGTAACCTAACTGTAAAATTTGCACTTTATTGCACTGATTTGTTTGTAATAAATTGTTGTGTCAATCTATTTTTCTTGTGTCCTTAATTGATTCTGGATGCCCTTGTCGATTTGAGTAAAATTTGCTATATGGGTTTTTCGAAACCAGAACGGATGTGGTAAAAAAAAAAAAATCTCTCAATTTCATTGGGTGGTGGACACCATACGTTCAATGAACCAACTCAGAAATTCAAATAATTTGACAGTTTACATGAACACAATAGAACAAGGATTGATATAAGCTCTGTCAAAAAGAAAGAAGAAAAAGGACAACGAACAATAAAATTGATCTCAAGAAAAGGTCAGTTTTAATGTCTTAACATTTTCAGCAACACTTTCACAACTTATTTTATTTGCTTATTTACATCTTACTATAGATATTTTTGTAATTGTTTATACATTTAAAAAAATGTGTGTGTGTGTGTGTGTGTGTGTGTGTCTATATACACTAAATACATTCAAAAGTTTGGGGTCAGAAAGATTTTTTAAAGAAATATACATGTTTATTCAGCAAAGATGCATTTAATTGATCAAAAATGACAGTAAAGACATTTATGTTACAAAAGATTTCTATTTCAAATAAACACTGTTCTTTTGTACTCTTAAATCAAAGAATCCTGAAAATGGTTTCCACAAAATGATTAAGCAGCAAATGTTTTTACACCAATCATTATAATAAATGTTTCTTGAGCACCAAAATGGCACATTAATGATTTCTGAAGAAACATATGACACTTAAGACTAGCAAAACGACAGCTTTCCCATCACAGGGGTGAATTGCATTTTTAAATATATTTTTAAAAAAAAAAGTTATATTGTAATAATACTTTTCAAAATTAATTTTTAATTTCTAAATGCATGCATAAGCACCTACCTATATGTATGTGTGCACTTAAATGCGTTTGAGAGTTTAATTCATTTTATTTGCCATGTTTTGTACTACAAGCAATGTTCCTTGTTGTATCTCTACAGTGCTCAGTCAACATGGCAAACATGACATCAAATGTAAGCAGCTATACAAGCGATGCTACAAGCGATATGCATCTGTTATTTCTTACCATTGTGGATAAGTGCAATGATGAAGATTATTCCTATACTCGCTTGCCATTAGAAATTTTAACTTTTGTGGTGGGCTTCCCAACTAATGTGGCTCTGCTATGGATGCTAGTGAGGGGCGAGAAAGGTCTATCACCCTCTGAAGTTTTGGGGCTTAATCTTGCCGTGCTGAATGTCATCTTCTGTATCAGTCTTCCTTTTGATGTATACATTTCTGTGACCGAACGCGCTGGACAGCTCCTGACAGTTTCAGAGGCCATTTCAATCCTCAACCTGATCGGCTGTCCTCTTCTCTTGACCAGTATGTGTGTGGAGCGCTACCTGGCTGCAGCACATGCCGTCCTCTACATGAAACTAGGGAATAAATGGGAGTATCGTGTTGTCTGCTCGGCTCTAATTTGGATTGTCACTTTAGGCGTTGCAGTGATTACCTACCAACAAAGGCTCCCTAAATTAGCTATGTACTTGTCAATCACCCTTGATGCTTTCTTACTCATAATGCTGGCGTGTCTAACAGGGATCGTGCAAGTACTCCGCAGAAAAGGTCCAGGTGAAGGGCAAACTGGTGGAAGAGGTGGGTCATCTGTAAAAAACAGAGCACTAAAGAATGCCTTGCTGATTCTAATCCCTTCAGCTATAATCTATGGACCTCTCCTGGCTATCGCCCCTTACATGTTCACACTTAAGGAAGGGGATGAAGAAATTAGTCACACACACTGTTTAATACTGAATCTGGTGCATACCTTTCCCAGTCTTGGGACTTGTATCGGGCCTGTGTTTTACATGTCCCGTGCAAAACAACTAGCCTGCTGTAAGAAGAATGCTGAAAAAGAACCAACAACGACTCAAGACCTACAACAGCCAAAGTGAAGTTTCTATTATGGCTTATTCATCTGAAATATTACATATAAAAAGACTTCTGTTAGATTAGTACATTGAAAATTATTTATAATATTGTTTTGGTTGATATTTTGCTTGCTTTCAGTGCTGGGGAAAGTTACATTTAAAAGTAATGCATTGCAATATTGTTACTCCATAAAAAAGTAACTAATTGCATTACTTTTTGTCACCTGGGCTGGGCCCACCTATTTGTTTTTTTAATAACAAAAACCCCAAAAGCTATATTTTGGCCCTTTCACACCACAAGTGAATTTAATAATTTTTTCTCTCAACACAGGGACAGGAGAGATGTCAGTAAATAAATGGGAAAACAAATTAACTTGAATTACTTGTTAGCAAAAGTAACTCAAATATTTCATTTTAATTTTAAAAGTAGCCTAACTAAAGTTGCGTCACTTTACTACTTGAAAAAACTAATCTGATTACGTGAATTGCATTACTTGTAATGTGTTACCCCCCAACACTGCTTGCTTTTAGCTTAATGCATATATGCTTGAATATATTAATACTTAAAATGATATTGACGTAGATGTACTTGACTGAGTAAACAATGTGAAAAGTTAATTCATGAACTTAATGTTTGCAAATAACCACAAAAGTTAACGAGGGGGCACACGGGGGAGAAGAGAAGGTGTTAAAACCACAAGCAGAGGTAAGACTGATTATGACTATAATGAAGAAGTGGAAAAGTGTGAATAGAAGACAACAGCGTAGACGACAGCGGAAGGACCTACGATGAATTACACATGATTTACAGAGACTGATACTCTTACAACAGAAATATTGGATCATACAGGAGATGAGTTGATGAATGAGATACAAGTGGAATTCCCCAAAAAGAAATATAAAGACTGAGGAGTAAAGAACTCTTTAGAGATGCTTCTTGAATTAAGCGTGAAGGATAGCCTACCTGAAACCCTGTCACCAATACTGCTGTTTAGAGTTTGATTATAGAGCTCTTAGTTTAGCTGAAGTTTTATCTTTTTCATTAACTGCTTTATATTGTAACCAATAAAACAAGTTTCAATAAATAAGCACAAGGGAGTCTTCTACGTCATTCCTGAAGAGCTTCAACTTGGGTGAGCACTTTATGGTTTAGGCGAATTTTGCTAAGCCTTACCCTGCGTTAAAGGTATAAGATAAAAAAGACACACCAAGACAACAATATCTTAACATACTTTAAATTGATTTTTAAATTCTGTCTGTTGCCAGTGAATTTAACTTTTTACTGATAAAAGCACTGTAACATGAATTTAGTAACTAAAATACAGATGATTTTTACCTGGTTCTTACTGTACTTTTGGTTTTGCAGACAAATCGCAAAGAAATGTAGGTTATTTGTAATCATAGTCTACGTTATCATTTGTGTTAGTAGTACAGTTTGTTATGCATTATTCTAACAATAGGCCTACAAAAATACGTTTATAAACATCGGCTAGCTGAGGCATCATAATCATTTAGCTTATTATGAACATGCATATTAACATAAACAACAATGTGATAGACGACTAGAAAAGAAAATGAAAGCAACGTAACGTTACAAACTTCCGTGCACGTAATACGTCAAGTATACTGAAGTTTCGTGCGTATGTACAGTACGTCTCCAACTCTCAGGAACCCGGTTTCCCGGTAAGTGTTGTTGTTTATTTTCTGTTAAGTTAATAAGAGATCACATTGGTTTTACATTAATTCAACATACTTTATGTGGTCCGATTAAAGAATTATGAAATGTGCGTTTTGCTTTGAAATTTGCGGTCAGAGGAACGTTAGACATGATCAGTGACGTCGTGTAAAGTTTAAACTGTAACGTTAGCTTCATAACTCTTTTCGGTTTACAAACTGAAACAGTGCAGTTGAAGTCTTTTTAGATATGAAATGTTAATAAGTACACATCATTCGTTTTGTTTTGATTACGTTTTTTAAGGATGTGGCATGTAGCATAAAAAGTAAAATGCCCTGTTTCTTTATCTGATCAGCAGAAGTCAGTGATTGTTTCACATGATGGACGGTGATTCACCTTTAATAACTTGTAGTGATGAATATCGATTGCTTGAAACATACTGCCAGAAGAGGGGGAAGCCACGCTTCAGATCGATGCACAGTGCCTGTATGTACGGTCAGACCAGAGAGATACTGCGACTCTTTCTGAGATGATTATAACATGTATTCTCATTTTAATGTCATGTCTGTTGAAAACAGGTGGTGAGAAATTTGGTGATGTGGCTGAAAAACTCACCCAGATTGTAGACACCAGACTTCTTTCAGATGAAGGACTAGAGCCAGACAGTCCTGGTAAAGTGTACTGTTATACACAACACATTCACCAGATACTGAGTTAAAGTCATTGAAATATTATCTTCTGTAACACTATTAATAATCCAGATTGTAATTCTGGTCTGTCCTAGTTGCTAAAGATGCTAACCCAGATGTCATAGTGAGGCTTGTTGACTTGCTGAAGAAATCTGGGGACGAATTAAATGAAACGGTAATCATCATGATCTCTTTACAGTCTGTAGTCTAACTGATTAGTTTTGGTTTAGTGTGTAGTTCTGGATAATCCACGGAATTAAATACAAATGTATTTATTTTGATATCTGGAACTTGGTGGAAACAAGCCACCAAATGTATGTAGGGCTTCAATTAAAAACTGTGGAAAATATATGATAAAATATTATGAAAATCAATTATAAAACACTATAACTCTCATTAAAGAGTCACAATCAAAGCTTCAAAATAGCTGTTCAGTTTGTAGTCCTAAAACCTTTTCCTGCTCTTAAATGTCCCCTCTGCCTTCTCAGATCCAAAGCAACCAAGAGCTTTTAGGATACCTTCAACGTACTTTCACTTATGACTTGTTTAAAAAACTGACTAAAGCCTTCATCACAAGTAGTGTACCAGAATTTCTACAGAGCAGAAGGAAACGTGAGCAGATCGCCCTTGCCTTTGAGGTCACCAGCAGACTCAAAGCCCTGGACCTACAACCCATGAACAGGGTCATGGGATACGGCGCTCAGTACCTGCAGGAGAACTTCGCTCCCTGGGTTAAACAGCACGGTGGTTGGGTGAGAGTTTATGCACCAGTTAAATTTAGTTAAAAAAAACATTTCAAATGAACCATTTTACTAGAAATGAATGCAGTTTACTGAATAAAATAATTACAGTAATGCTCACACTAATTTTATGTCATCTCTCACACTATAGGAGAAAGCCTTTGATGACAATGATGATGAAGATATACTGTGAAATGCATGACTATTAGTGATCAAAGTGATATAAAATGATGAAATATTAATATTATAATAGATTTATAAAATATGTATTTTATAAATCTATAGATACTTTTTACTTTTGTTATGCTTGTTATATATAAATGTCTATATATTCACACTATAAAATATGTACTTGTTTATATATACACATTTAATATAAAATAAAAAAAAATATTAATAAAATGTGTTCTTAACACATTGCTGCACACTTTTAAAAAACAGGCCAAAATATAATGCTAAAATATAATGCTTTATTGACTGAGAAGTTGGCTTTTCAGCAACAAATAAAGCAAGCAACACAAACATACTCTTTACAAATGGAAAATGCCACTGGAATCAGAATAGCGATTAGTGATTTTTACTTTTAATTTTGTTTTGTTTTTTATCATCATTAATTGTACATATCAACTGCCTTCACTTGCTATGAGGTTGAAATAAAACATAAATTTGTTATAATTTTGTTTTATGCACAACATTAGGCACAAAGAGAGGCAAAGACTAGATAAATGCTAAATCCTTTTTCCTTTTCCTTTGTTGTTCCTTTAGTGTCTTAATACATTGTAATGATGACTGATCTTGAATTCCATGTGATGACTATGGTTGCAATATTTCACACCTTAATTTATGTGGCATACATCCTCATAACAAGGCAAGACTAATGGACATTTAGCCCAGATAATCAACATCACTGCAGATGTTACAGTATTAATGGAATTTGATCATGTAAAACACTTGCAGTTTCTACAATAAAGCACTGATAACTTTGATTTGCTAAATACCGAGGTATGTGTTCATTTTTCCCAGGGCGTCACAGACCGTGGTTAGGTCACTGCGTAGATCTTGAACCACGTTCTCAATGCTCCTGGTGTCCTTCAGTAAATCGATGCTCTGGGTGTATGGATTGTAGTAGACAGAAAAAGGCCTCTTTATTGTTTTAGCAAATTCCCTGTTTAGAAGGAACAACATTAATTGACATTATGAAGCTGAATTGTGGATTACTGTCCAAATTTACATTTGACTGAATGGATATATTTACCTCATTTTCTCTTTTGCCTCTTCGAAACTCTCTGAGACAAAATAAACATCTTGAAAAGTTGTAATGAGGCACTCCTGGTAGCATGTGGTTTTGGGATCAAACACCTTCACTGTTGCTTTGTCAGACAACGCATGCTGCATAATCAAAGAAGATTATTCATTCACATTTTAATACTTGAGGTGCTTAAATATAGTTAACAAATCGCTTCATACTCTCAACTCTCCAATAGAAGACAGTAGGCCTGCTCCATAGGCTCTCAGCTGACCGTCTTGTTTGCAAAGTCCAAATTCAATTGTGAAGAAATAGCACTGGAAAAAAAAGCACAGTGGTTTATTGCATAAAAAAACATATACTGCAAAGGTTTAGAAGCAAGATTATCTACAAGAAGTTTCTTCAGGCCCTTATGAGATATACCCACTCATATTGGAAGCACCAAAAACCATATACCCAGATCTGATTGTCTCTCACTGAAATCTGCCATACAGAGCCAGTGATCTGATTTCAATGCAAATGCATGTGACTCAACACCATAGATCAAAATTTATGCCATGAAAAACTTCAGTGACCTTTTTATTTCGGTATTGACTGCCAGTCAAGTTTGAGATGACATTTAAGAATTCAATTAGCTGCTGTCACACTTACTGTCGCCAGCTTCTGCACATCCTCGTCTGAAGCGCCTAAAGATGCAAGGCCAATCTCTTGAGAAAACTGAGCAAACTTGGGATCAGCCAGGAGTGGTACGTGACCAAGCAGTTCATGGCAGGTGTCCCTGAGGACAAGAAAATTGTAAACAGGTTAGAGGTGATGAAGAAAAATTACGTTTTCTATAAAAGGATCATTGGTGTGGGTTTATACTTACGGTTCTGGTGTGTAGAGAGGATCAGTGCTGTGACGTATGTACTGAGTGCAATTAAACACTCGATAAGCCAGACCGGCCAAGAAGTCTCGTGGTGACAGATATCCTGCCACAGGTCGTACAGTAAACCCTGACCTTTCTGCAAGGTTCACAATCAAAACCTCCACATTAAATAGTGTAGACTTTTGAATTGATTGAATGTAATTATTCACGCAAGTAGTTGCATGGATTTGACTTGATGTGACAGTTTTTACCACGTAAGAATCGAGACACATCTTCCAGCTGTGGGATGTTGTCCTCTCTGTACCCACAATGCTTTGTGAGAAGAGGGAAGTTTTTTAAGTACTCGCGGCAGGCGTGAGTTGGATAGAGTTTTGTAAGCTCTCTGAAAATGACTCCCCACGTCTTCACTTCCTCTGACGTGTACTCTATCCGTGGGATGGGCTGCCCACTGAAAAGATGCCAAAAAAAGGGGGGGGAAAGATATTCTGATTAATATTAAGCAAGAAATGGAAGAAAACACAGTAATTTCTGTTATTTCAGTTAGTCAGTTTGTACTTGAATTTCATATCATTTCTATTTATAGAACTGTATTATGCATCTGCTTTTACCTATTTTAGCATTTTCAACTAGTTAACAATTGAGCTACAAAAACCCAAAATCAGCTACACAAGAATATAAACTATATTATAATTCATACTAACAATTTGTAGTTCATTGCAACCTCCACAAAGTACTTCCTCCTCTCCCGATACACTTTGTCTTTAAAGCCCTGCAACAACAAACAATCACTTTACAATAAGGTTTGATTTTTACCCTTAGTTAATGCACTGGGTATCACGAACAATTTACAGAATTTATTCATCTAGGTTAATGTAAGTTTATAAACATACTATTATTCACTGGTAACTCATGTTAATCAGCTTCAGATGTTAAAAATGTATTGTTAGTATATTTAGAAATTAGTGTTGTTCATTGATGTTTTGTTAAATATTGCATTAATGAATAATAATGTATAGAATCTTTTTTAAAAACTGTTGAGTAAATCATGAGTAAATTAAGTATATTACTTGTAATTGGGACAAGGTTTCATTCACTCCACCGCTGAGCTACTAAACATTTACTGAACAGATTTACTTACTGGATGGTCAGCATCCAGTTCTGAGCCATACATTAGCACTCGATGAGAGCATTGGTCCAGCTCTGAGATATTTTGGGGAAACCATGGTATTCCTTCTCCATCTGGCAACCCACCCAAAACGCACACACAGTCCAAACAGTCTGGAATGAATAGTCCGATGAATCAGTAACATTGTCACAAAGCCAGAACACAATTACAATGGCTATTCTGAGTTCAGGCTTACCGGTCTCTGCAGACCACACATGTTGAGGTGTGTTATATGAGACAATGTTGACGTGGTCTTTCAGGTGCTGCACCAACTCGTTGAACTCTTTCTTTGTGCAGTTGCACTCTGCATAAATCTCCACCTCATTGGTGACTCTCTTGGATCTCCGAGACTCAATGTGGGCCAAATTCACATGCTTCTCCTTTAAACATACAACGGAAGGATGTCACTTTTGGTTTCAATACAAATTATTATTAAACTATTACCCCACCAAAAGATGAGGTGTTCACTAACCTGAAAGAGCCTCAGCGCTTTCACCAGACAGCCTACTTCATTCTTCAAAGAGAAAATCACTGCTAATTTCCCAAGGTCATGAGTGGATTTTGGTTCTTCTTTGTCAGGTCTTTCATCTATCCGATTAAAGGATGTCCTGCGGAGCTGCGTGGAGGTGTTGCTTAGTGAATGTAAAACTCTTAGGATGCAGAAATGGGTCAAAATAAAAGCTTATTTCTTTTTAAAAAGTCATTTCAAATGTTTAACTACAAGCGTTAAGCACACAAGGCTGGAAATTTACCACCTCAAAAGGAGAATTTACACCGAGAGACACTTTTGACCTTAACTGCCTTTGATCGACTTCTGTTTTGTATTACATCACTGTGCCCAGTTCAAGCTGCCCAGGCTTTCGGTCAGTAAACTTCTGAATTTTGTAATAAAACATGTCATTACATTTGCATCTGCATCTAGAATCACCTATGGCCACTAATGAATTTTTCCAGTGTAAATCATTCAAGTATATGGTTTTAAACAAACACAAAAAAGTACAATAATTCAATATATTTCAATTTTAATAAATATTATGGCAATTTGACTCTATGGAGTGTGGCGCCCGAAAGAGGGCCCATCAAAACTGTTAAGTACTCACCATGGAGGCTGCAAGGTGTTGTTGGCCATACATTGCTGAATCCAAAGATAGACCTCGCCGAGCCCAGTATTTGCTGGAGAACATCATCATAGCGGGTTGCATCTTTGGAATTGCTTCTTGACCCCTCTTCCTAATAAGCCCAACAGGTGATTTAGGGGCTGTCTGGGGCCCCTTCGGATTAGTTTGTAGTTCAGAGGACATAGTTGCTGTCTCTTGAGATGTCTTCTTTCCCTGCATTTCATATGGCGAAGGTGCTCGGACGATATCTCTGTAAGCTGCCCCTTCAGAGATCACTGGGAGCTCCTTGCATGTGCCACAGTACCTGACACTCCTCCCCCAGCAGAATCAGAGCTGGGATTATATACTGTGACGAATGACGTTGAGAAGGGCCACTGTCTCACGCGGTAGGCATTCGCTCATATCAGCTTTTGAGGGGATGGCTGCTCCATTAGGAAATGTTGACACGTCCAAGCCCTGATTGAAGTGGATAAGCTCATCTCACCTTCTAGGAGAAATGAATCTAGAACAAAATAATTCAGATTTCAAGATTTCAATAAATGGGACTTCATTTTCCAACTGGAAGGTGAAGAGGGGGAGATAACAGAAAACAGCAACCATCATTTGCCTTTGTACAGGCCTTTGTACAGTTTATCACTCAGAAACATGTTCAATATAGAAAGCAAAAAAGTAGAGAGATTAAAGCATTAATTTTCCAGCATTATTTATGTAAACATCATTGTAAGCAAAATGGGCTGAGGGCAATTGTGGAAACTGCCTTTTGACCACAGATGCATATTGTTTATGGATTTTGGTGAATGGGCGTATGTCAGTGTACAAAATGCTGCATTTTTTTTAATGAAAGGGAGCTAGAAGAGAGATAATATTACTGCGGTGAGCAGTGAGCTATCAGCTTCCTCTGAGGCAATTTCCTGTGGAACAGGAAATGAAAGAGATGGAAGTTGATGCGGTGTGTCTTTGTTGTGGGCTGTGGTTAGAGTGGATAAAAGACATTTCATCCTCAATCAGTATTTTCACTGTCTCTCCATCTCATCAGCAAATGTCATAGCGGGCCGACTGAACGAAGACTGCAGACTTTGAATCTCAAACCACATTTACATGCCAGTTGGAACTAGTGATTTTAGTTTATATGGCCAATCAAATTTTCTCTATCACTCTCAAAAAGATGGTTAAATTTTGTTTTGTTTTTGTGGGTTGTAAAAAACAAAGTACTCTTACCTAATTAATGTAATACGTAATACAAAATGGCTTATTTCATTGGACAAAAACAAAGAAAACAGAAGGCGTAGTATAAATATAACTCACAATCTAATGGAAGGAAGACAGATTTTAATTTGAATCTGAATTATTTAGGAAAAGGGCAAACTGATAAGAACAAAAAAATATATAATATTCAACAATGGATACCCCACCTCTGAAACATTATGAAAATTCTCTCAATACAGTGAGAAGGAATGATTATTTCAATGAAAGACAATATGGTACAAGATATTACAAAAATAATGCTTTAGGGATCCTTTTGGATCCTAGTTTTACATTCATATATTTTCTCTGGGATATTTTACAATGTGGCATTTGGTAGCAAATATCTACATGACACCCAACACTGTTCATCTTGCTGGAATACAGGGGCTATAAAGTCTGTACTATACATCTTGTAGTGCTGTACACTAGGAAAGTGTTACTTTGCAGCCGTTGTGTGTTGTTTCTTTTAAGTGGCTGTGGCCGTTTGAGACGACGTGATCTTGTCTGTGTGTGGATCTTGGTGAGGTCTGAGGTGACTCAAGTATTCCATATTCACTGGTTTCTAATGCTGCTGAGGGTTCAGTGACTATGTTGAGACCCAGAATCTCACTCACTGAATGGGGCAAGTCCTTAGAGAGAATCAGAAGAGATTCAAACTTGTATTAATGGAATAAAATAGTCACATATTACTGAGAAAAATGTGTTTCAGATCACATACCCCAACTATCTGCAATCATGCTTAGAACATACCTTACAATTCTTTATCTGCATGCAAATAGCTTCAGATTTGCTAAGGATTTCTTCAATGTCCAGTTTCATGGAGAGTTCGTTTATATGCTGTAAAGAAAACATAACAGGTGAACAGTTTCTCCACAAGCTAATTTATGTAAGCTCTAAAATGTAGATACACACAATACTGTTCAAACCGACTGTTTGGGATCGGTATGATGTTTTAAAAATGTTTTTAGAAGTCTCTAATGCTCAACAAGGTTGCATTTTATTAAAAATACAGTAAAACTGTAATATTGTGAACTATTGTTAAATTTCAAAATAACAGTTTTCTATTTGAATATATTTTAAAATGTAATTTATTCCTGTGATTGCAAAGCTGTATTTTCAACGGTCAGATAGATTCAGCGAGTTGATTCTGAGAAAAACCAAGCAATGTTGCATATTTTCCTCCTATTCTTTTCTTAATAATAATTACTATATTATTTATCACAATATAGCTATTTTTTATTTTATCTTTGTTATTAAAAATAAGAACAAAGATGCAAATAAACAGTAGTTTAATCAAGAGCAGCGAGTGATTCCGTCTTCTCTTTTAATGTTTGATTAAAATTGAGACAGATATATATTTAGGACCTACTGTAATGTATGGATCTAATATCATGTTATGCTTCAGATTTTTCCCCAACCATTAACTAAGCGTTCATGTCAGACATGTTCGTGTGAATCTCGCCAAGACATATTTCACAACAATGTAGCTATTTTATAGGGAGATCGTGTGCTCTCGAAAAGGCGCGTCTTATGCACGCGCTTTGCAAATGTCAGTCAGCGCGATCGTTTTGTTTTCATCAGCATGGGTTTGAAAATCAGATTTCACTGGTTTGGACTCATGTCTTCGAGAATACGATATGAATATTCACAGAGCTGGAATGCTGTCCTTTGCAACAATAGACGTATAACTTGTGGTGAGAAGCAGCAGCAGTCTCATCAGAAGTGAGCAGAGAAAGGTAGCCTACTCCTCTCAGAAAATGTACAGATAATGATCATTTTAGATGTTTAATTACTATTTGGAGCATTGGGATCGCTAGAAGAGGGCTTAATGAACTCATTTTTGTGAAAACCTCAAATTCGACCAAAACTGACATTTTTCACTTCTTTTGCCTGTAGCTCAAAATTAGTCTGTGCGCATTCCGACTCATTTTGCCAGCATGGGTCACATTTATTTGAAATAGAAATCTTTTGTAACATTATAAAAGTTCTTTACTGTCAATGTATCCTTGCTAAATAAAAGTATTAATTCAAAATTTAAAATTTCAAAAATGTAATTTTAAAAAAATTGAATAGTAGTGTATAAAATACAGTTGACACTAACCTTCAGGATTTCATTGAATCCATATTTTCTGTCCATAATTTTTTGTTTCTCTGAGTCTAAAATGGCACAGCACACCAGAAGGTGAAAGTTTTGGCAAGGCAGTCTGGTCCACATGACCTGAAGGAGAAAATATGAATTGAATTGAAAAAAATAGTACATAAAATGCCAATATAACACTTAATTGAGTATATTCAAAATTAACACAGACAATGGCTACAATGTGGTGAGAATCAGAGAAATGGTACAGATGGCCAACATCCAAAAGAAAAAAAAAACATCAACGGATAGTTATTACACACCTCCCAAAGGCGTAGAACATCCTGAAAATGTAGCTCTCTCTTGAATCGGATCAATAACCAGCGAAAACAGAAATATAAGTACCCAGAATCCTGTGCCTCTGTAAAACCACATAATCACAGAAATAAACACAACGGCTACTTATGGTCACAGAATCCTGTGAAGTCAACATTAATAAAATCCTCTGGGTATCTTACCTAGATAGTTCCAGAAGGCCAGGTCTAGAAGCCGAAGCAAAGTGCTGAGTTGGATTAGTTGGGTCTTCATCCCCTGCATCTGCTCTTCAAAGTTTTCATGCTGTAACAAACATGAGTGATTTGAGAAAAAAACTTTCTTGTAGACAGCTACAAGTAAACCATTTGTAGGCTGACTAGATCCATTTAATGTGCTTGCACACAACAGCAATAGCGTGAGGACAGAAACATGCTTTATTGATCCAGCCGAATCTTCTCATACACAGCAGACTCAAGAGTGCTAAAGAGAGATGTGCTGTAACGAACACATTGCATTACCATTTCATCCATGAAGGAAACAAAGCACCAGAAGGCATCCACTTCATTCTCCATAACAAAGAGGATGGGAGAGAGCAGATCACTCATGCCCTGCACATACCCTGCACAGGAACAGGAAACCGGGTAAATACAAGCAATGCTACACTGAAAAGCACTTAAGACTATCCATAATCTAAATAATTGAATGTGCAATTAAAATCACATTGACATAAACCAAAGAATTTTGGATCATTGGTAAAAACAAGGTATCAGCATGGGAGTATATATAACAGTAGATGATATTTTTTTATTAAGAGAAGCTGCACTGAACGATGATTCAAACACATGTAGTCACTTGCCTAAATCGAAGTCGTACATGCAGTACGTCATCAGGATGTCATGTAGTAATATCAAGCCAGGGTTGTCCAGGCCTTCGTAAAACTTGTTATTTCTGTCAGTTCGGTTCACATCTTTTTCTAAAAACATTCAACAACCACAAACTGAGCTTTATTCAGGTAATGAAAAGGTGCATGGAAAAAATAAAACTTGTGATGTAATGAAATGCATACCAATAAGGCTCCTATAATCTCGTAACCTTGAGTTTCTCCTTTCCTGCTCCTCGCTTACTGACTTCCACTGGAGCTTCATTCTGAAGTATTCATCACTGTTGAGAGGAGAACACATGATCTTATGTAGCTTAATCTGATAAGAGAGCTTTAAATCAAACGCTGAGGGGAAACATGCATACGTTTTTCTCTTTTGCAGGAGCTTCCTTTCTTCATGAGTGCTGTTCCATGGAAAATAGCCGAGCAAAAATTTCCAAGCCTCCCTCCTCACTGCATGGCAAAGACCCTGTTGAGATCAAATCAGCAGCCTTGATAATCTACAACCTCTGAAATATTTAAAAACAGATGTACTAAACATGTCTAAACAGGTCTGGTCTAATGAAAGGAGGTGGACAAGTCGTCACAGGAAAAATGGGACACTACAACAGCTTGTCTCGGACTCTGACTTGTCTCATTTCCAAATTAAGTTGTTGAGTTTGAACATGTAAAATGTAGTGTTTTACACTGTATTTATATTTAAATCCACCCAAATGTATCAGACTGGGATGCAGAAATGCTGTACCTTTAACCTCATCCGTCCCTCCCCAACCTGTAACAAAAGAGTCCCTCGTGGGTCAAAATGACCCGAAGACCCTCAACGCTACACTTTTTTTTTCAGTCCTGAAATTTTTTTTTTAATCTTTTTTTTAATTTTTTTTCTAATTATTTATGTAGGTTTTGTTATTATTTTTGGTGATTTTTTATTTTATTTTCCTTAAATTCTGGATTTTTGCATGCAAATTAGCATATTTGCATACATAATTGGACCAAAAAAAAACAAACAAAGACACAATTTCCACTTTAAACATCATTATCCATCAGGAACTGGGTCCCTGAGTGTCTCTCAGGCCATCTGGCTGTGAAAAATGACAAAAAATTGCATTTATATTTTCAGCCACTAGATGGGCCTATTGAATCCTATGGAGATTCTCAACTGAGCTCTGAAAGTGAAACCTTGAAAACTACACCAGTTTGAGGCTTCATTTAGCTTTCAGATTTATCTCAAGGCTTTCAGATATATATAAAAACATTTAAAAATTGATATTTTGTAAAAAAAAATACAAATTTATACTGGATTTTAATCCAAACATATGCATATCCATAAATTTTCATAAATATGTAATAAATATAAAAGATAAATTTAAAAATACAAATATGATATCAAATGATTGGTCTTCACCTCATCACTCAAATTTAGCTGTGTTTGGTCAAAAAAAAGTCAAAATGATATTAATTTCCCAGCAGAAACATTATTTGTGTTATAATGCATGTCTATGGGAGTGTGTGTACCATGTGTGTGTTTGTGTGTGTGCCTGTGTGTATGGATATGTGAGTTTTTTCTGCACTGAGGACATTCTGCAGTCTCAGCCCTTCGTTTGGGTATGCATCTTTCCTGGATTGTGTCAGATTTTGTATGGTAAAAAAAATCATCAAAAAAAAAAATACTGTTTTTTTTCAGAAATTCCATTGATTCCAATGGAGCAGGTCAAAATGACCTACAGGGGGCACTTTTTTAGCTTTTTTATTACACCCACATAAAATCATCGAAACGACTCAAATTTTTTTGTGTGTGCTCTGTGATCAAGTGTGACAAAATTCAATTAAAAAAATCCGCAGTTTTTTAATCAATTCTATGCTTTTTTGGCTCCGGGTCAAATTGACCCGCGAGGGACTCTTTTGTTACTTTTTGTTACTTTTTTTGTAACACCCACTTAACATCTTCGAATCCGCTCCAATTTTTTTTTGTGTGTTCCCGGTGCAAGTGTGACAAAAGTCAAGAAGTCTCGTATCATAACGATCAACGCTCGATTTTTAAAAAATCTTTGAAAAAAATTCTCGGGTCATTTTGACCCGAGGGACGGATGAGGGTTAATGTATCTATAATGCTTTGTTTTTGAAGTAGAATGAGTAAAACAATGTACCATTCAAAGTCTCAGCAAGGTCAGTAAGATTTTTTTAAAGTACTTTCATTCATCAGGAATGCATTAAATTGATAAAGAGTGTCAGTAACGACATTGCATTGTTACAAATTTCAAATAAATGCTGTACTTTTGAACTTTCTATTTATCAAAGAATCCAGAAAAAATGTGCTGCTTCCTATTTTTGGAAACCTTGATACAACTGTTTTTAACTTTAATTGCGAAATGTTTCCTGAGCACCAAATCAGCATATTAGAATGATTTCTTAAGGATCATGTGACATGAAATTCAGCTGTCATCACAATAAGAAATTACAAATATGTTACAAAGTTAAAACGTTTTACTAATCAAATAAATGGTAGGTCGGGTATGTGATTTCCTTTGTGATGTAGAACAAAGATAAATGGGGAAAACATATAAAAAAGATGAACTTGTGACCTAAACATTTGCAATCTACCACAAAGGTTAACAAGAGGAGAAACAAGGGTAAGGGTGAGGTGATAAAACCACAAGAAAGACAGCTGAAGACTACAGTGAAAAAGGGGAAGAGTGTTAGAAAACCACAACAGCATATGCAACAGACAAAGGATTAGTAGTGCAACGGATCACAAAACTGACGGTTTGGATCATATTATGGATTTTGAGTCACGGATCGAATCATTTTTCGGATAAGCAAAAAAAAAAAAGGTTGCTTTTCATTTATTACTGAAAGCTTACTTTAAGTACTTCTATACCACGGGAAAAACTACTAGCTGAACTAATAAAGTCAGTAATAAAACAAGAACAATTACACAAATTACAAGCATGGATGAATACAACACAAACTTACTAATAAAGTCAGTAACACTAGTATTCAGGTGCAGAAATGTAATAATTAATTGTAAAATAACACAATAGCGCTCTTCACTGCATAAGTTAAATACAGCAGACAGAAGCAGGTATTTATAGGCTGCTGTCTCTTTAAGACAAAATGTACACACCTAATACTGACACACATCCGGTTTCTTTCTCAGCTGTTTCGGTTCACTTAAGACATAACCAACTGTGCTTACCAGAATACTTGCCAAAACGGGTATTTAAACATAAGTTTGTGTGTATGTTTCCGTTCAAAGAGAAGTGAAAGAGGAATCAATCTGTGTGAATCACTCCTCTCTCTCTCTGTGTGTGCGGCAGCGGTAAAAAACAGCGCGCGTTCTCTTTTGCTTGAATGGTTATAAATTGTTTGAATGGGTAAATTGGCAAGACAAAACACGTGCAAATGATAAAAGTTTAACCATCACAGAGTGAAATTAACAGTTAACCCGCGAATCACATCTGTACTGAACCGTGGGGTCTGGTCCGTACGAATCACAGATCATCTACGATCCGTTGCACCCCTACCAAAGGATATCCTGTGGGCCAGAAATTAGGTAGATTAATCACCAACAGGAAGATATTCAAAGTAACTTCTTACCCCTTTAAATATCAAATCCTTTAAGTGAGGTACGTTGGTTATTCTTCCCTCTGAGTCCTGGTACTTTGCCCATTCTTCCATTGTTACCGGTCCCCTTCTTTGCAACTCTGGCCTCGGTCCCAGATCAAGCTGGAACACAAACACCTCAAATCAATTTACCATAACAGTATTTTTTACACAGGATTCCTCATGTCGTCTGTCTGTGTCTAGACTCAACTAAGTCAAAGTTTGGGCTGCACTTACTCTGGTGATGACTTCAAATCCAGGCTCTTCCTGCTGGTTAATCTCTAGTCCAGGAATGAGTTCTCCCAACAAATCTGCCACCTCCTCAGCAGGCCGCTGGTGACACTCTGATTCAGGCACCCGAAACGCGTCAAAGAGGTAGTTTGTGACTTTAGAGAAGCCACCCAACGTTGTTGTATAAGGATCTTTCTTGAATTTCTGGTTGGAGATTGAGATAATACTGTCAAGACTACTTCAAATCACATAAATGAACATTTTTACATGGTTACTCTTATGATTCCCAGTGTAAATCACAAACCTGTACAAAGCCATAGTTTGTATCATCCAGAAGATTCTCAAAGGACTGTGAGAAGGTTTTACAGTAGGTGCTGACAATCAAGACACTTTCATCATCGGGACTCCTTTGAAAGACAGAAACAACATTAATATTCGTTGCATAGCCTTAAAGCAGTCGTTCCCAATTCCACAAGGACTGGAATTGGGAACCGCTGCCTTAAAGTAACACCATCAATAATACATATAACAACACGTATTTGAATTGTAAACATATGACATCACTGGCCATATCACTCTGTGGTTTGAATGATGGGAGAAGCCGAGCAAACTAAGCCAAGCCTATGTTTCATTATGGAGGCTCAGATAAGAACTTTAATAACAGCTATCTTTTCCTCGGCAGTGCTGAATTTAGCATGCTTACTGGCGGATTTAATCTGGTGTGATATTTAACGCAGGGGAGAGGAGTGTCTTCCTGTCCCTTTCATAAAGTTTTAACTCTAAACGAACAGCTGCTGTTCGACCTTACATGAATCACGCTCGCGGCCTCTCGCCACAGAACACATGCTAGACTTCCTCAAAGGTGCCGAGATACTCCGTCTCGTTTGCATGCAGATTGGGTTACAGTTTGATGTATTCTGTTTCAAAGGACTAAGTCTTTGGCTGAAGAATTCTGTGAGTCAGAGAAAGTAATCTTAGTGCGAAAAGAAGGGAGAAGGGAGCGTAGGGTATAATCTACTAACAACACTGGCACCAAATTGGGTTAATACATGACATTTTTTGGGCGTTAAATAATAGAGGCAAATGGCAGTAAACTGACTACTGCAAACCTTAGTAAAACACCCTGTATGACTCATTTAAATACTCTCCTTCCATGAATGAAAAGGGTTTGATTTGATGCAAGCAGTTAGTGAACTTGGCCCCAAATCTGGGTATTTGGTATTTTTTTAGAATAATTTAATCTGAATTTAAAATCATTCCATGGATCTTACCCCACAGCATGCAGAGAAAACATTAAATAACAGTACAGGTTCTGTGCAGCACTGCTTATAATGTATTCAAAATCATTTATAAAATGTTTGTAACTCATGACTACACTCTACTGGGCTAATGCTGCAATAAAAACAGCCTTGGCAAACTATTCATAAATAGAACAATATTGAAACAGATATTGCGCAATATTTGCCTTCAGCTGAGCCACAGATTAGGCCTGACCTATTTAGACTATATCAACCCCTGACACTTTACTTACTCGTTAATCTGAACTGATTTCCTCAGGCTATCCAGGAATGCTGTGCTCCCTCCCTGGTGGAAATGAATAGCTGGCAGCGCTGTGCCATCCTTCAAGCGGAAAGTGATGTATGACCAACCCTCACATTTGACTGTGATAGACCTGAGGTCACACACATTAAAAGAGAAGGCCCACTTGTTCCGGTCATTTGTGTGGTTTGATCCACCTGTGACAATATGACAATAAACAATAAGCTTGGTTAGTGTTACAGATTTCCATCTTCTGGTTTAGGGAAAAAAAGGACCAGACACATAATTCACTGACTGATGCACAAGATAACATGCTGACACTTTCGGTTCGTCACTGGGTAAAGTGCACGGCGACAGCAATTTTGATTTTTAAAGCATTTCTCCACATTTGACTCATAGAAGTGCAATTGTTTACCATCTCCATGTGCGTGGACTTTTCTCCGAAACGAGACAGCATTGATCATGTCCCACTCTGTTTCATAGCTCAGCTGATAGTCAATAGGACGGTGAGGGTTGTCTTCTGAACTCTGAGTCCACTCCACCACTGAGCTGGAGTCCTTCAAACAAACAAAGCAAAATCAGGTTATCCTAATCCAGAACTATTCAGAATCATAAAATACCAGTACAGAACACAGATGAACTGTAGAAGAGATCTGAACTTTCATTCAACATAAATATGCAAAAGAAAATGGATAATTTATGAATGCTCTAACAAACCTTGCAGGCACATAGCATGTTTGAGGGATCTGCATCCTCCAGTGGCTTATATTCCACAAGGGTTTCACCATCCTACAGTTAAAGAAGGAAAAAATAAGATAATGGGAGATACTGATAGATGGCCGTGATTTTTATAGACGTTTTAACTGCAAGGGGAGATTTTCTTAGATACAAATACCACTGTTTAAAAGTTTTTCGGGTCAGATTTTTTTTTTTTTGAAAGAAATTAATACTTTCTTTCAGCAAGGAAGCATTAAATTGATCAGAAGTGATAGTAAAGATGTCCATAACGTTACAAAAGATTTCTATCTCAAACAGATAGAAACTCAAACGTTTGAGGGCGAGTAAATGAGGATTTTGGGTCAACTATTATTAAATAAATGCTGTTCTTTTGAACTTTCTATTCAACAAAGAGTCCAAAAAAAATGTATCATGGTTTCCACAAAAATATTAAACAGCACAACTGTTTTACTCGAATGAACAATGATAATAAAAAGAAATGTTTCTTGAGCATCAATATATTAGAATGATTTCTGAAAAATCGTAGTGTATTAATGTGTGTTTGAATGGTAGTGTATTAGCTGTCCTAACAATGACACAAGAATGTGGTAAAACATCTTAGGTATGTCACATAGACCCAGTTCAGGTAAATCATAATAATCTTAAAACAACACACTTGTTAAATCTAAACATTATTACTTGTAACAAAAAAGCAACTGACAAAACCCATACCTTATCAACAATCCTAAGGAACCCTGATATTAAATCCTGATCCTCAGATTCGTCTGGAGATGAGTGAATGAAGACACCCTCGTGTTCAAATACCACCTGCAAAAGAAAGAAAAACTAAGTATATGTTAACAGAATATTACACAGTTTGATTTACAGTGACCAGAGATATTATTCTCTCTAAATAGGCCATAAAAAACAAACATTTCAAGGACCTGTTATGTTACTCCACTCCCTGTGCCTTAAAAGGCAAGTTAGTCTGCAGCCTGAGGCTTGAACTTAAGGAACTGACAGCTCCAGTCATACTGACACAAACAGAATGTTCTTGCAGGCTCCCTTACAACAAAAAACATGAAACTGATCACTGGAAAACTAAAAATAACCCTTGGAAAACAACCCTGCAGTAAATTTCACCATATGAGATTTGCACATAGATCCATGTTATGATTTCCATATTAAATCTGTGTAGTGTTGGCAGCCGTAATTGCTAAGTCACTCAACCAACAAAACATCTTGGTGATAAAGCTACTTGCTCATGCATGAATAACAGTCACGAGAAAACGATACACAAAAAGAAAATGAGGTTCAGTAGTGCCAAGAAATAGTACGTTTAAGAGAACTGGAAATATTGAAAGCTAGTTTCCTCATGGACTGTATTCACCTGAATCAGCGGATAAACTGTCGGTCATCTAACTCAAAACATGTTTATGATCTAGATTATGATCTTCATAAACCTGCCAGGCAGCTCATAACTCAACACTAGTTAAGCACAGACACAACTGTGATTTTTTGTTTTTATTGTCCGAACGCCCCAAATATGATCAATATTGCGGTTGCGGCCTAACTGACAACGTAAACTCGGCTTCTGGCGTCCGTGTTTTTCGCAGTTTTATCTGCTGTATGTCAGGGGGTGTTTGGGTGTTAGCAGCCAGGCTAACTGTTGCTAAACACAGCAGTTTATCAGACCAGTCTATCATCTAATTCCCAGCACCGACAGCTCAAAAAGGTAGTAAAACAGAATATCTACGCCACAACCCACTTTAAAACACCGGTAAAATGGAGTTATTTGCCGTTTTGACCGTGTATTGACTTATAAAACTGCATGCTCTGTACCTTGGGAGGAGCTGTGACCGCCATGTCGACTGTTAAATGGACTAGTACGTAGCACCGCTCACGTGCCTGTCAGCGATCCACAACAACACTGACGAGTCACTTTCCTCATGGCCAACGCCACGCATGCGCACTGACCTAACGTTATTTGAAAACGTGAGTTTATTAATAATAATAATAACAACAACAATAATAATAATTAAGTTTGCAGTGGTTGCCCTGAAACTGCTTTACCTTTATTTTCGCCACTGTGATATTATATTTACTTACATATGTACATTATTAATATATTTATACATTTACTTTTAAATTTACTACAAACATTTTTTTTCTAACTTTCTGACGTTATTGAGTGGAATCAGAAACTCTTTTAATAAAAAAAAAAAAAAAGCTATCGAGTTTTTATGTATTTGTAAGTTGTATAATTGGGAAAGATAAATTGTTTATGTATTTTTTGTCTCATTTTTGTTTCATCGAGAATCCCTGTCATTTTATCTTCTTTTCTCTCTATTTTTTTAGAAACAGTTACAAAACATACAT
The DNA here is from genome assembly GCA_021397915.2 of Tor tambroides. Classification (NCBI taxonomy): domain Eukaryota; kingdom Metazoa; phylum Chordata; class Actinopteri; order Cypriniformes; family Cyprinidae; genus Tor; species Tor tambroides. Next base: position 81,933 of record JAFVLL020029208.1, on the reverse strand, counting down.
CCATATGCATAACAATCAATTAGACATTCCTATTACAACACAAATCAGTCATATAACTATTTATCTATTATCTTTTTTCAACAAATGTATTCTCATTTTTACTGTTGTTCTTTATAAAAATATATGTATATATAAAATCATAAAAAAAATCTTTAAGTTAGAGGAAATTATTGGGTACAACTGACATATATTTTACTTTATGTTATATTTTCTAGACAGAGTAAGAATTTTAATTGTATTGCCAATCTCCAATCTCTACTAAACAATGGTATCACAAATCATAAACAAGACTATATTGTATCAGCTGTTTGAATTATTTTGTCAGAAACTTCAAAAACAATTAACGATATTTGAGAACAAAAATATTTAGTATAACTACTGCAGCTGAAGAAAGAAAGGCTTGTGCAATGCACTGGCTTTACAATATTTGCAGACGAACCTCGATTGCCCTCTAGTGGTGTACACTAAAGCGGGACTTTTATTTTGAAATGTAACTCACACTGGCGGGAAACTTGTGTGTTAGCTGAAGATTATGCACAACTACGGTTCTGAGAAGTGTATTTACGAGTGTAGTATATTTCTATAAATTCATATAGACAGTCAGTTGTGGAGTGAATATATATAATAGTTGACTTCTTTTGTCTTGTCAACGTTTCAGATGAAAAGGACTAAGTTACACACGAAGAATTGTGTGATTTGTGAATCCTGACACTGACGAAACCGATAAAGGAATGGTTCAAATAGTCATCTCGAGGTTGGTGTGAAGACTTAAGCTATGTTTTTACAGATCATCATCTAAAAGTGCTTGTTGAAAATGGTTTTCGGTGTGTTCTGCAGTAAAGCTGGTGAAGGTCCAGCTGAATGGCTGCTGGTGGAGCTGCAGGGAGAAATGGTGTCCAGACAGAATACTGGACTTGCTGGAAATCTAATGGGAGACATGCACTACACTAAAGAGGTTTGTCTTTCCCTAATAATTGGTCACATCTCAGCCCAAAAGTTTTTTTATTCAGTACTATTTGAAAGACGGTTTGGACTAAATACAGAAACAGATAAAACGATAAAAACAATTTTATATCTGTTTACCTATAGTAAATCCTTGACTTGTCCTCTCTCCAAGAGTGTACCGGTCCTTATAGTCGGACATCACATCCTCTATGGCAAACAGGTCAAACTGGAGAAGCCCTTTGCTGTTCTGATGAAGCACTCTGGACTCCCTCAGAATGAAGAGGAAACAATGGAAACCAACCAAGAAAACCCAACATCTTACACTGTTTCTGCCCTCATCAAAAAGAAGCTCATCTTTAAAACTCGACCCAAACCCATCATCACTAATGTGCCAAAGAAGGTATAACTGATGTTCAGATATCAGGGACTGACTGATCAGCAAAGAATTCTAGATTTGTAACCATATGTGAATATAAATGTTTTGAATGGTGGATTAGTATCTTTGTACATTGTTGTCAGGGATGTGTAACTGACAAATGTTAAACAAATATAAATATTCTAAGTAATGTAAGCAATAGGCCTAAAGTGAATTTAAAAATCAAAAAAGAAAGAAAATGTTCACTTTTGAATTGAAGTTTATTGTATCAAAACATCAGTTACAAGTGTTTGCAAAAATAATTACATGGTAAATGGACAAATTTAAAGAATCCAGCTTCTTTTACATACACCAGAATGTGCATAAATACATAAAACATAATATGTAAAGTTCATGTGAGATTAAAAAGACCATGATGGCCATTTGTAGGTATTGTACATTGTGGAAGTACAGGTTAGCTGTGACACACAGACTAAATGGTGGCGTTTCATCAACACTTGAATATTTAATTTTGTGAGTAGACGTAAGCTGCCAGTGGCGATCTGTAAAACAATTGTGCATTTTGGTTAAACACTTAACCTCTTCTATTATGGATTGTGAATAATTTATTATTCCCTAATCAGTATAGTGTTATGAAAATAACTTAACATGTTTTCCATAAAATAAATTTTCCTAGGAAAATGCGTCAGGATCCTTGCATGTTTAAAAAATCTTTGAATTTTACATTACAAAAATATATATTACTTTACAATACAATATAAAGAACGTATGACCTAGTTTTCACTGATAAAATTAATTGGTTCTGTTTGGCAGACAGCAGGGCAAAACTTTTTTCCCACTGTAATCGTGGCTCTGTTTCTGCCTCTTGTATATTGCTTAAACCCAATTTGTCCATGTCTCATTTTTTTTTTAAATTCATTTTTAAGCCCCGCACTCTGTTCCTGAGGAGCATATCAGTCTTAAAAGTTTGGCACTCAAGTCTACAACTGAATTGCATAAAATCTGAAAACACACAAATGTGAACAATGCAATTCCAAGTTTGATTGTAAACATGATATAGCTCTGGTTTCATAATTGCATTGTCTCATCAGAATCATCATCTTATTTTTGCAGCCTTAAAGGATGCTGCAGTCCACAGCAGGTTCACTTTTAAGACAGTAATCCACAAGAAAAAGTCAAGAGGGCAAATGTTTCATAAACTTAAAGCTTCTCTCTAAACTTGCACACATATGCACACTAGCCTCAGTGTTTAGATCTCTGCCAGACTTTAATGTGTGTTTTGGGGGGAAGGGAGCAGAAAAAGTTAGCGTTAGCATTCATGGCGAACTGCTACCGAACTAAATCTACTAATTGTTGCACGGGTGGGCTGAGGGTGGAAAAACAGCCTACTGTACACCTTTGATCCATATGTTAATCTTTAAAACCACCTAACTTTGCATACCATAAATAAGTTACTTCAGTTCACTTTTTTGTATTTATCTCTCTAGCTTACCAAACATCTTAATTAAATTAATGGCAATAATATAGTAAGTTTATATGTTACAGGAAAGGGTTGTAAGAATTTGCGAAGGTGGTCAGATTTTGTAACATCAGGCTAACATGCAGAATTAGCTAACATATACTTTATATAAATAATCAGTTTGGGGGTGAGGGAAAAAGCAGTAAATATCAAGTCCACATGCCTCTTAGGCTAAAAATGATCTCACCAGGTAATGAAGCATGAAATGTTATTAAATTATAAACCTCTATAGAAAATGACTATTAGAAATGCTATTCAAAGTCTGTAAACAAAAAATGTATTGTGTAAAGTTTCAGGCTGTATAACTGGATATTCTTTTTCATATAATGTAACACTGTTTATGCTTTGAAGTTCTCAGGACTGGGGGGAAAAAAATTGTAATAATTTAAGTATCACTGTTTATGTTAGTTATGTCTCTGTTTCCACCACCTATAATGAAAATAATAAAATATTTTTTTTATCATATACTTCTACCTAGTTTGTCTTATAGGTAAAAAACAAAAACAAGAATGGGAATAAAAATAGAAGATTTTTTTTTTTTTTTTTAACCAAACATGCTGGAACAAAACATCCTAGACACTCCCCAAAATCCTCTTTGGTTGCCTGACACTATCCATTCACTGGAATATCCTGGGATGTTGTTACTTGATACATCTTGAACTGTAAACGTGTACAGTGTAGTAAATATTTGTGGTGAACCATAAAATTCTTATTTAAATATTGTTGGTCCTATCTATCATGTTAACCCCCAAAAAAGTATGGGCAGCACCACAATGATGAAATACAGAATAATGCTGGATTGTCAGATAAAGGACGTTAAAATACTGACTGTGTTTGGTGAGCTTAGTGTCTTATGCAGGTTTCCTCAAGTGTTGGCACATACCTCTCTAACCTTGACAGTTCACATTCTGTATAAATTAAGTCCTAGCACCAATATAACCCCTTAACCTTATATGAGGGTGTCAGCTTAATTACATTAACTTCTCGCTCTTACACTAACCTTTGGCTCAACTTTTTGTTCCCACCTTGGCTGGCCGCCTCCTCATTGTGTGATAATCACGAGAAGCACCATTCCTGATTTCAGTTTATGTAAATTATAGCTTGCTCAAAAACTCCACTGTTTAAAACCTCTCAAGTAGCCATTTAGCTAATCCAACTTAGCTAACATAGCTAAAAAAATAACCATCTAACATCCAACAATCTTGGACTTACACATTGTAACCAGGATTGCAGCACCAGGTAAATACGGGGCCATTTCAAATGAGCCCTGACAGCATGTAGAGATCTTTTGGAGAGACCATGCTAGGCTTCGGCATAGGATAGGTGATACTGTTCCTCTCTTTTGTTACAGCGCTTGGCCACTATGGCCAGGTAGAGCACCAGGAGTATGAGCCAGTAACAGGCATAGAGGATGGTGCCTGCGATGAGAAGAGCCTTTTCTGTCTCACTAAATGGCTCTTGAACCTCACAGTAAATGGTGTAAACCACGCCACCGAGTAGTATGGCTGCCCACACGGTCACAGGCACAGCCCCAATAAGGTTTACCACTATCTTTTTCCTGCCTGATGTTCCCCAACCTGCTTTGTTAATAGTCAACAGGGCAAAGATCTTAGCAGGCAGCAGGCTTGACATGTAAAGTAGTGAATACAGTGACATGAAGATCATGACAAGCCTACCCCGCAGGAAGCAGGCATAGGTGGCTTTCACCATGCCCACCAGCTGGACTGTTAACAAGAAGAGCAAGATGTTCCACAACCGGCCTCGGTAGAACAGGTGGATGACTGTAGCCACCAGAAAGAACGGGAAGAACCCAGTGACCACAGATTCATAGGTCATCCAGAGGCTGTGCTTATGGAACCAAAGGGCGTTGTAGAGCCACTCTCGAAAGTAAGACTTGCTCCAGCGGGTCTGCTGGTTGAGCCAGCGCAGGTATTGCGTGGGGGTCTCGGTTTGGCATTGTGAGCGTGCCGTGAACTTGGTTTTGTAGCCGAAGCTGAGGACGCGGTTGGTGAGGTGCCTATCATCCCCAAAGCTGCACTTGATTCCTAGGAAGGTCTGGTGGTACCAGGGCTCCAGGAACTGCTGGAGGAGAGAGTTGCGATACATTCCCAGAGGTCCACTGATGCACTGCACACATCCGAAGTAAGACTGACAGGCCCGCTCCACGTTGAAAGCCATCCAGTAACGGACACTGCTCAGGAAGGAGATCCAGGAGTCATACTTGTTCAGAATCTAAAAGAGACAATGAAAGAACTCTCAGTAAGATCCTATAAAGAGGAAACCTACTGGAAACCTTCTGAAATGTTGCTGTTGAAAGTGACACAAAAGGCTGCATTTACACCGGCACAAAAAATCTGATTTTTTTGCTAGATGGTTGAGATTTATTTTTGACATTTTCACCTTTATTATGTTAGGACAGATCAAAACTGACAGGAATAGAAGTGGGAGAGAGATAGGGGGTGGGATCAGGAAAGGTCCTCGAGTCGGGATTCGAATTTGGGATGCTTGTAGCGCAACGTTGTATGTCGACACGCTGCCCACAAGGCTATCGGCACCGACCAAATGTCCAAATATCCGATATCTGGACATCCGACCTACGTCTAAACACACGTATCCAATTCCCCTCAGAACTGCCAATGCGAGGGCGACACATTTGCCCATAAATATAGCGTTTTAATGATATTTAAATAAATATTATCTTGGCGCTACTTTATTTCACTAAAGAATTCTACCTCTAATGAGCTGTAGATAAAATAACAAATGAAAATTACCATTATTTTTTAAATCTTTATCCGTTCATTATCCATTCAGTCAGATTTTGTGCTGCAAAACATCCATGACAGCTGTTGTCCATGCTGGGAAATAATAATAGCTACTCGACGTGAATTATATAAATAATTTTAATAGCACAGCCTTTCAAAACCGGAGGGTCTACCATGTGCATGGTACATCAATGACAATCATTTTGGGCGGGAAATAATGTAAACACAGTTATTGGATACCAGTCGTGTCAAAAGTGAATATAAACAGGCGGGACAAAAAAATCAGATATGGTCAAAAGATCAGATCTGTGCATTAAGACTTGCAGTGTAAATATAGCCAGTATGACTAAAATAAGCAAATTTCTCACCTGAACATCTCCTCCAACCCCACCTACTTCTGGATCCTCCTCTAGAACCTTCAGCATCTCAATGGTGCACGCTGGATCAAGTACAGTGTCTGAATCACATACCTGCATACCAAACCAAGAGATATATACAATGGTTTAAAAGAATTCCCAGCAACTTCAACTCATATACAACTGTATTCCTTTTTTCAAGTGAGCCTGATATTGACAGTGATTGTTGGAACAATGCAAGGACTGTTGCAAGGAACTAGTGGCACCACAATCATTGGCTCACAGATGTTTCAAGGTCATCTTTGTTTCTGAAGATATCAGTCATATGTTGAACAATGAAAGGCCGATGACAGCACAGGTGTGTTCAGGACTACAGGTGAAGGTAAGTAGTAAGACTGACCTTTGACCTCAGTTCTGCAAGGATTCAGATTACAGTGACATTGAGGAAACTATGAGGTGATGGCAGACTATGAAGAGTGACAGTAAATTTTAAAGTCTAAGTCATTTGGCCTTCTGAGAGCAACAAGTAAGCATGTCTGGAATGGATGCTCTTTATTCCTATTATTTTAGGGATACTTGGCATATTATTGTGTAAACATTTATTCAGGCAGGATTCTTTCCATTTTATTAATTTTAGGTTGTTAGTGGGGTCAAGACTTGCCTGTATGTAATCCACAGTATCTCCCAGTGCTTTGAAGGCTGTATACATGACCTCCCTCTTTCCACCCCACTCTTGCATGATGCAAGAGTAACGGCAGCTTCGCACCACCCTGGCCACTCGCGCAGCCTCCTCGGCATGCAACGAGCCTTTCCCTCCTCCCCCATCCCCGTCGCAATGGTAATTCCCCTTCCACACCACACAGCCTGTCTGCTCCACTCCCCCCATCACCTCCTGGAAGATGTCCATCATGTAGGCATCCTCCTGCCGATTCCCATCCACCACCAGCACTACTTTAAGACCAGGAAAAGAAATGCGGCGAATGCTCCGAAGACACTTGCGAAGGTAGTCCGGATCCTCCTGATAGGCTGCGATGCAGAGGGCCACGGTGCGTCGCAGGTGCTGGGGTCTGGAGGGGCCACGCGTCTGCCGGTGCTCCAGGTAGGCGAAGAGGCTCTGCAGGAGGAGGTGGAGGGATAGAAAGGCACCATACAATCCAAAAGACAGGTGGTGCTGCTCAGTGTGGATGAACTGGTAACCTGTCACATAAGCTAGTAGGATGGCAAAAAGTACCACTGCCGCGAACAGGGTAGTGATGAAGATCTGCACCGCAGTGCCAAAGCGAGAGGGCATCTGAAGAGAGAGAAAAAGAGATAACATAACTAAAAAAAAACATTTCGTCTTTTCTCCTTTCCTACCAGATATTTCTCTAATGGAATAGTGATATTTAACAAAATCTAAATATCAATAGCAAATATCTTAGTAGACAGAGACAGACACAAAGGGAGATCTAATGTATTTTAGTAATATGAATTTTATTTCAAATTAGAGTGAATATCATGATGACATGAGCGGGTCATAAATTTACCCCAAAATCAAAATAAATAAATAAATTGTGTGTGTGTGTGTGTGTGTGTATACACTACTGTGCAAAAGTCTTAGGCCACTAGTATTTTCACCAACAAAAAATGGGTTTAAGTCAGTTATTTCTATCTTTTGCTGTAGTGTGTCAGTAGGAAATAACAGTTTACATTTACAAACATTTTTGCCATTAATTGTAATAATCCAGTAAGATTTTTGTTTGCACAAGGAGTCTGACAACAGCCAGTGCTCCACACAGAGATCTGATCTCACCATCATCCAGTCTGTCTGGAATGACATGAAGAAACAGAACAAACTGAGACAGACTAAATCCAGAAGAACCGTGGTAAGATGCTTCAAGAGACCTACCTGAGACATACACACAATCTTACTTTTATAACTATTAAGATCTTTCACATTTACCTCCAAATTCCCATTAATCTAATGTTTTACTTTTAAGTTTGTTTGTAACTCCCAATGTAATTATTCCCAATTATTATATAATTATGTTTTATCACTACATATTATATGAAAATCATCTTATATAAACATATATAGCATAAAGGCTGTATAACAAATACTACCATGATATATAACCTTAATTTTATTTATTTAATAAAAAATAAATAAATGTATTTATTTGACAGGCTTTGTGAAATTTACCGATTAACAGAATGATTAAATTATTAAAACTTGGCAACAACTGACATTGTGACTATTAGAATACTACACTACTCCATGTGAAACTCTTTCTCAGTCACTCTCTCTGTCTTTCTCACTTTTTTTCTCATTATCTCAGGTTAATGACTTTAATTAAAGGCTAGGCTGAGTTTGGCAGGTAATCAGTGGCACCCAGAGTAGGGAACAATCTCCCCCTTTCATTCATTCAATTGCCTCCTGCTCCCCCTTTCATGAAAGAAAAAGCTGCTTCACTCAGTGCCCTTATATCATAACAGCCACCGCAATGGAGAAGAGTGGCAGAAATAACGCTGACTTCCACTGAAGTGGTTGTTGATTTTTCTTCCACAGTAACTGACTGTTCCCACAGTTATTTACAGCTGCACCAGACCAGTACTTAACTGTTTTACGTCATATAATTCCAAGAAATACATAACTGATCCTTTCATATTAGCAATTTGGAATTAACTTTAAGCAATGTATCTGGAGTTAGAGCAGCCAAAAATCCCAAATATTGCCTGTGCACTGTAATGGATTTATCCCTTTCTCATCTTGTCCTATACATTTTCCTGTGATGTGAACAAAGACAAACTGTATAGACCCTGAGGGTCAGATAGAGACAGCAGGCAGATAACTGAGTGTTATGTTTGACCCTAATTAGAGGGAATCTTCCTCCGGAGGCTTGTTAGCTCAGAGGGACGGGTGTGAAGAAGAGCCCCATGTCAAACAGGACACTAACCATCACTCAGTCCCCGAACACTGGAAACAAACCCACTACCATGTGTGATGAAAGGTGTTCAAACTAAAGCCTTTGTTCACTTGGTAGGATTGCTCAAGATGCACAGCCAAGATTGGTGGCAAATGCATTTATTCGCTGCATTGCATTCTGTGTAAAAACCATGGATGTCACAGTGTATACCAGTACATAATGACTTAAAATTAATAATCTTTTAAGTGTCGACATATAAAAGAGGTCATAGGTCAATGGTTACTCACTGTTGTCATGATGAGATATTCACAGCCCAGGTGGAGATCAGTCCATGAGAGCTCAATTATCTCAAATCCTTAGTTATGCCTTTATTAAATCTATTTAATTCCATAAGCTGCTGGATGTTGTTCTCAGGTCTGTTTCTCTTGTGAGTAATGGCGGGGATGATCATGGGTAATCATGCATTCTCAGCAGACAGGATCCAGAAGTACTGTATGAAATCACAGGTGCATTGTAGGTTGGTATGGGGTGACCAGCCAAAGCCTTTTGCCCTGAGATCGTCTGTATTCTCAGGTGTGGTCCAGATAGAATGAGGACTTTTGGATGCAGGACAGGACACTGACAAAGGGAGGAGGTGGGAGAGGAATGAAGGGGGGCTGGGAATCACCACAACTGAAGAGGGAGGGCAGCAGGTGAGAGGAAGTGAAATGAATGGCTGGAAGGGAGAGCATGATGTGACTGGGTAAATTGAGAGTGTCCTAGTACAACGTACTAATGTGCATTATAATTATAATGATCAACTGAAATAATGATCAATTGAAACTCCCAGATATAAACCACTTTTAAACTTTATAAACCTCTAACTCCAGTCATATCAAAGTGCCATAGGCATTAGAGCTCTTCAACTAGAAGTCCTGGTTTCTTATACACTTTTATTGAAATTGTTAATGGGTCAATGACATCATGATGTTGTTTTTTCTGTGTGTCCTGTATCTTTTTATTTAAATCAAAAATGCAATAAATACGCATTTCACATAAAAATGACTTCAATACATCTCTTCTATGACAAATGTTTTCAGTATTTGGATTAAATTCTGATATAAAGTCAAAAATGTGTAGGTAATGTAACTTTTAAAGATTTTAACAAAAAATGAAATTGGAAACGAAAAAGAAAATAAAAAAAATATATTCTTGATATTTGGAAAACCTTTATGTGCCTTATCAAAGTCAATGTGGAATAACCAACATTATTCCACGTGAATAATATATTCCGCGTTTTGTCACGTGACAAGACAGTCAACCGACATGTAAACAAAAATTACATTTCTAAGAATTTGGCATATGTTTGAACAAGATTTTTAAATGGTTTCTCATTATTTGTCACTGACCCTAATAACAATATCATTTAAATATGAGAGCTTTAGAGAAAATGTAGAAATAAAATAAAACAAAACACTAGGTGGCACCTACAAAGATTTCAGCCTCTCACATCCACCATCCAAAACACAAGGAGTCATGGATTTCTAATCATTTCTAATCATTCTAGTCATGGATGTTTTAATCATTTAATGTTCACATTCAGTTATATAAATCTGATTTAACAAAAGTTAAGTTGCTGGGATAATATGCAGAATAAATTTAGCCCTGTTAAATAAACTTAATAAAACACTTCATATCTGCATGTTGAACACACTGAACGTGCATGCAATATTTGCCAAGTCTTCTGTAAATTCTGTGCTGGGGTGAATCTTGAACATTTGCTTATTATTCTGGTCTCAGGTAAACTGTACAAACCCAGAAGCATTTTTCAAAACTTTAACCAGACCCTTGTGTTGTCTTTGTACTGTATGATGACATGGAAAGCTAAACAGATGTCATTTTCCTTAATCGGGCAACAACCCTTAAAACACAAATTCTAAAGCTTTCCTGTTTTACCCCATCCTGCTGCCCACTTATTTACTCAGCCTCAGGGCACTAACAAGGGTGCCAAGTAACAGAGGGCCTTATTCCACTAGGACTAAGATTACTAAAAACACACATATGAGGATCTTAAAAATCTCACACATTCTCTCGAGATCAATACTAAAAGCAATCCATAACCATTTATTTAGTGCAGCAGTGATTTTTTTAGTACCTCGTACAAACACAAGCTTACAGTAGTAGCCTATTTGTACAAAAACCCACCCACCCAACCTAAAACACCATGCTTTGACCATTTCTCTCAATTTTAGTATCACACACACATACAACCACACAATGAACATATGACAGAGCTCTCAAGCTGCATGCTTTCATATTTCATTCACTCCCACAATACATACAGACACAAGATGAAACTCAAGTTGAATTAAACGTCTCTTACCTTCCCAGCCCCGCAGCTGTGACGGTGGGCGCTCTCTCTCTCCGAGCCGGTGTGTGCGCGCGAGTGTGTGTCTGCCAGGCGTCTGCTCCGCTCCTCTCCACCACAGTGGAGCACAGCACCGTCCTTGTTCAGCCTCCTGCTCACACTACATCTTTATTCCAGCCACACTTAATTCAGGAGATCCCTTTTCCAAAAATACAGCACCATTACCCTCCTCCGCTTCCCTCCCCTTCTTTTTGTGTCTCTCCCTCCCTCTTCTCCCGAGGCATGAAGGCCTCTGATATCAGCTGTGAATTAAGTTCTCACCTGGTGCGAGGAGGCTGGGGGTCTGCCAGTGGACCTCATGCCTCTGTGTCGGTGCTGTACTGCAGTGGCATCGTTCTGCAGTGCAGCCCGAAATCCTTCAAGGTCCCTTCTCTGTGCTTTTCCCCCTGCTCTGCAGTGCAGCCAACCTTCAACAAGACTCGGGACTGTTTGAGCAGGCACCCTCTTCTCTTGGCTACACACACCCCCTCTCAATGCATCCTTTATTGGGTTATTTATTTATCTATCACCCCTCCCTGCACCCCTCCTGCTGGCAGCCTGCAGGTCCAACACCGGCTGATGAAGAGATCTGCGAGAGAAGGAAGAGAAAGATAGACTGCAGCAGGATCGGACATAATCAATATCCACGGCATCTCCAAATATTCCTATCTCAGTTGTGTCTTCCTCCGGCACCCAATGAAAACTTGCTCTGTTTTCCAAACGATCCCTCCGAAATTCACAGGCCAGGTAAAACACGCTCACGCCCTTTCTCTTTCTGACTCTGCTGCGTGGCAGGAGGAGTAATTAGTGTAATGGCTCTTTCATGGCTGAGTAGTAGTCGTGGGAAGGTTATTATGGGGGTTTGGGGGAAGGAAGGTGAAAGTGTGACTCTCTATCGGCCTGGCTTCAGTGCTGCGCAGTGGCGTCACTGATTTACCCCTTACTGTGGAAAAGTCTTTGGATCCTAACCAGAGAAGCAATTATAGGAGACACCTCAAGAGCCTTTGAGGTTTCTTTGGAGAAACACTAAGACAAAGTTTATGACTTCCAACCAGGCAGCTGCCTATTACACAGCAATTACATTAGCCAACACATCCTGAATATGGGTTTAATACAAGTGCAATAAACAAAAAACAGCTGACTTATTAAAACATGGACAAAATGCATTCTCTCTGACTCTTAAACATGCTGTTCATTTTTGCTATTATGCCTCAAGGATGCAATATAAGCATTATATTTACAGGCAATATGAGCATCCCTACTTTGCTATGCTTTGCACACAGCTGAAATTTGCTGTCAGGTGTAATATAATTTATACTAATATAAGTGCTCCATCCATGAATAAATGCCTATTTGCAAAGTCTGCATTAAATTGTGACAAAATCACAAAATAATGCAATTCAGTATGGTAGTTTATTGTATCATACTGAAGAAGGAATGTGAACAGAAACAATTGTCTTTTTCTTCTTTGTGATTATTAGAAACAGTGAATAAACTTTTTGATTTTTTTAACACGAATCACTGATGCAAAGTCACAAAATAATCCAAACGAAAACTGAGTCTAAAACAACTAAAATGATCAAGGATACATCCAATTGCTGGGATCCTTTGGAATGATCTACAGAGCCGTAGGTGCTACAAAAAAAAAAAGAAAAGAAAAAAGGTTAAACTATCTCTGATTTTTGTTTTGTTTCTCATTCGGATGTTTAGGAATTATATCTATCCTGGTTTCTCCTTATTCTCTAAGTTTCTGAACACAGAAAATACATTGTTAATATGTAAACATGGTCAACAGGAAATCTAAATTGGCTTTAGATTTCTACTAGATTTTTACTTTCTAAAAGAGCGTTACTAGTCTTACTGTGAATGTTTCATCTGTGCATATTATTTCAACGAAAAACCTGTCTCTCTTTGTAATCAAAATGTAATAACTTCAGCATTTAGGTATTGTTTTAGCTAACTCTCATTCAGTCTGGCTCCACTGTAATTGAATGCACCCAAAATTCCTGTCTTACATTTTTTCCTGCTTCACTCAGAAATATTTAAAGGGATAATTTACCCAAAAATAAAAATTCTGCCATCATATACTCACTCCCAAGTTGTTCTAAACCTGTATGACTGACTACTGTGAAACATAAAAGACATTTTAAAGAATGTTTGTTACCAAGCAGTTTTGTATCCATGGACTTCCAAAATTCAAGACATTTCTTAAAATATCTAATTTTACATTCCACAGAAGAAAGTCTTAGAGTTTTATAACAACATGAGAGTGAGAAAATAATGACAAAAAGTACAATTCTGGGTGAACTATCCCTTGAACATTACAATCCTTTGCAAAGATCAATCTATATTGACTTTAATACAATACCCACACAAATGCTTAGTGTGTTTTTTTTTTTTTTTTAAACAGTGTGATCTACTTTTAGCAAGCAGGAGAATGGTTGGTTCACCTCTATTACCTTACAGCACAGAAACTTGTGGCACTGCAACCTAACCTAGATGTTTGGACATGTGCTTACCCTTACACTGACTTTAAAACAGTCCTAGCAAAGGAAAAAAAGAAACTGTTAACAACAGAATAATATAAACCCATTAGACAATCTTTGGAAAAATAAGCACTTTTATTTTATTCCAGAGGCACCTCATGACCAAACTAACATTCTGAGTTAGCATAAATGCTAACATTTGTATTTACACAGTATTTAACCAGCTCTGCTTCTGTGCAGACCCAAGAGGTCAGGACGCCATAGAGACGGTTAACATGAATGGAAAGTTGCAGCATTGTGCAGTGGGGGAAAAATTAGGAGAATGACTAATTGCCCTGTCGTATCTTACAATGATGTCATGACCTAGCCGACTTTATATGTACCACAAACATTCGATAAAAAGCAAACAGGCGTTTTATCACCGGTGCAGAACAGAGTGGAAACCAGCTACCGCAGAGCTCTTTACACAGATATATAGCTTGTGGTGCCCTCTAACCTCAGTGTACAAGATAACAAAAGCCACTATGCTAGTTTATCAATGCTAAGACAGGTTTTTTGGTTTGAGAATGAAAATATGGATGTGAAAAATGATTATGGGGAAGAAAAAATCCTGAAAATGTATCTTTCAATTACCACAAGTATTAATTTAATGGATGGTGGAAATCCACTGTAAGTCCTGGAGCGCTTTCAAGGAAGTACCACAATCTTTTTCTCAAGTTTCTGCTGAGGGAAGATGAACCTCCTCATGACATCGTCCAGCTCCTCCAGAGCAAGCTGAGAGTGGAGTACGGCCACCTCATCTGGATCCGACCGCACCACCCACTTCAGAGCCCGATACAGCTCTAATAAAACATCCCCAAGAACCTGAAAAAGCAGAAGGAGAGAGAAAAACACTTAGTAAGCAGCTGCACTGTTTTACTGTACAACTCAATGTGAGAAAAAGAACAAATGAAGAAGAGAAAATAATGAGTACAGTATATGTCTCTTGAGGCAGATGGTCACTTGACTTTCTCCCTCATAGCAGGAGAGTGCTTTTGTGAGCAGTCAGCTGTTTTAACTTCACACTAAAAGGACACCAGGCGTTGTGACTTATGGTTTACCTGGATGAGCCATCTCATTACTTACTGCAACAGCTGTACTGAGTAACAATCGTTCCTCGTACCAGAAGAACCTTTGTGAAGCTGCATCCTGGGAAACCCAACAGACGGTGATGACAGATATGAATTTACACCCGGGCCAAAGCCAAGGTGCATGCAAGGGACAGCACCGCCTGAGCCTGTCTGGTAAAACTCGTCCTATAAAGTGCATGTGCAAATATGTCAAGACTAGGGTGGACACTGGCGCTGTAAATCAGGGGGTCAAAAGTATAAAAGGTCATTTGCAGCAGCAGTGACCAGTTCAGTCGGCTCTGAGGTCACTGGGATCAGTTCATGTGTGTTTATAGAGGGAGTTTAAGATGCGTTTTATGTGGACAAACACAAAAAAAGTCCATGTGTTGCAAAGTCAAGTAGTAAAAGGACAAAGCAGATGAAGATTTAGCAGCCTGACACGTTTTGTGTCAACCTCCATACAAAATTAAATAAATACTTATCTAGAGGAATTTTTATTATTACAAAAAAAAAAATTCTGTATAAAACAATCTGAAAAATACACTTTTTTCTGAATTTAATTGTAGTATTTTTATTAAATATTTGCTTTTATCGTTTTATTTTGTTAAAAATATAATTGTTATAAATAAGCTTGGGTTCATTTAGGTTTAGTTAAAATTTTCTCTAACAAATAATAAAGCTGGACAAATCTGACTAGGATGAAATCTTACGACATTATCAAGGTTTAAAGATCATTCTATAAGAGGGAAAATTATGGTTAACCTAAGCAGTATCAATGATTAAATATCTCCCTTTCATGAAATATATGGCATTCTTGTGATTCATACCCCATTACATTACAGAAAATATATTTAAATAAGTTAACTGGAATATGATTATCACATTGCATTATGGGAGAACAGAACTGTAGTCTGTAAAGTTTAAATGGCAGTTGACTCCCAGTCTGCTGAAAACATCAAAAAAAACATTTTCATTAATAAAACGTACAAATCTCAGTCTAGTGACGTGATTCATATGATCTCACAACAGGGTAAACATCTATTAAAAATGGTTGCTAATAGTCCAATGGATCAGAGACTCAATGTTCTGGCATCCATGTAAGCTGTTACACACCTCTGATTGGTTAATGCAGTTACAGCTGTAACTCTAAACTTGTGATACATAACACTTTATAAAGGATTCAAAGCAAACTTCTAACCCTAAAAGTTAAAATTTATTACCTCATCCTGCACAGATCATGTTATGGACATCAATACTTTTTAACTATATCTTGGCAACAACACTCCAGCATAGCAGGGACAATTTTTGGATGACCTAGGACAATCTTTTCTTCTGAAAATTCATCATGTACCAAATGGCCTGAGAGAGATATTATCCGAAATGAAAGCCATCTTTGGGAAAGTGATCAGAGCCGTGGGAACAAGGGTGTCTGCTGATAGTGATGATTAGACAGGGCATTGGATGTCTTACACAGCAGGTGACCTCTAAATAAGAGAGTAGAAAATTACAGCTGCTGTTCATCAGTCCAGATGCTGGAAGAATTCCTCCCACTAAACACTGATGACACCAGATCGTGAGACCTAACAACCTACTCTATAATCTCACACACAAGACATATTCTGTAAACTCAGAGAATGTCTTTCTGTTTTCAGAATTATCCTGGAAAAAAAGTGGATGTCTTTGCACATTAATCATTTGAACTGGTTGGGGGATTTCACACCTTTAAAGGAATATTCCAAGTTAAAAACAGGCTGTAAATGGTATTTGTGGCATGTTGTTGAATACCACAAAAATACATATTTTTATTTAACTCAGAATTTGTATTAAAAAAAAAGAAAAAAAAAAGGAAATCAATAAAGCAATCATACAGAACCCAAATAAATGTTAAAAAATTAAAACTCACACTGATTACATATAATTAGCATGAGTAAAGTTACACTACCTTCCAACTTTTTTCAGTATTCATAACAAAAAGGAACATCTTGAGCACTAAATCAGCATATTAGAATGATTTCTGAAGGATCATAATACATGCAAGGATACCAGAAAGAGATGTGATGTAATGATCAGTTAGTATTCCCACCCAAAAGAACATTTTATTTTGTTTTATTTTAGAATACTAATCAATTTTACTTAAAAAAAAAAAAATCCATGCAAATGCTTTAGAAAAGACTTTTATATTCCTTTAATACCAGCAACTGCACAATCACAAGTTACATGAACAAACGATCACAAATACACTCACCTGAGTAGTTTTATCACTAAGGCCCCTAAGAACCAGAGCAATGACGTGGACCGCAGCTCTTCGAACCTCTGCTTCTTTGTCCGTCTTTATCAGGGCGGTGAGACACGTGCTCAGCTGCAGGAACCAGCACACAAACAGAGGTCAAATACAAAGGACGTATGCAGGCTGCAAAGATCTGCAATGCTGCACTGATTGATCTTAATGTCAATGCAACGGGGTCGAATGATGTCTGTACACATGCACACGGGTTTGCAGAGAGCTAATCGACAAGACGGTGGAGAACAGCCTGTTGCAGATGGGCTCTTTCATGAATAAGCAGCCCAGTTAGTCACACTGACAGAGATGCTTATTCATGAAGATCTGTAGACCACTGCTGCAGCTCAGCCGCTTACAGTAGATTTTCTCAACAACCGTATGTACAAGCACTGAAAAAATAAACAAACTGCTTTCCAACTGTGCAAAGCACTCACACATTTCACATATTGGCACAAGTATCAAAGAATACTAGATCTGCATTTCCTAAAGGAAATATCAATGCTTGAAAGGCAGCAAAAGTATAATGCTGAAGTCTCATGTAAGCTTTTAGGCTTTGTCGCATAAAAAAAAAAGTTGCATGGCACTTTAGGGCTGGGTATCCTTACAGATTGATTTGATTCTGATTCATACACTCTCAAATTGATTTGATTTAAACCTGATCTGTTTGGGTACATTTCATTTATTTATGTCCATTTCACTTACATATGAAAAAAAGCACTATTCAACTTATTAACCGACTCACAAGAGTCATTCATACTGTGAATCGTACAAATACCTTTGCAAAGAACAATCTTGGGAATTTAAGAATGAACGGAAAGCATTATTTTTGATGAGGAGATGAGGGATGAGGAGATTCCCCCTTCTATGTAAAGCACTTTGAGTGCCCAGAAAAGCGCTATATAAATGTAAGGAATTATTATTATTATTATTTTTCTTCTGCGTTTCTGTTGGCTGTGTATGAGAATCAACACACAATGCCACTTTTACAGGTGGCTATAAATAGTTAAGTCACTGTTTAAAAAAAAATCAATTTAGAATGCAAATGAATTCAAGAAAGAAAAGCAAACATTATTCAGTATGCAAATATTGTAATTGCTTTCAGTTTTAAATTGTAAGCATTTAGTGTTTAAATTTAAATTCTAAAAATAATATTCTAAAAATTCTAAAAAAATAAAATGTTATAATTTTGAATAGTAAAGATTCTAAAAATGGGACAGTGGTATTTTAAATTTGAGCATGCAAAATCAATTGCTACATTAAGATTTGTAGTCAGGATATTGATTTTAAAGAGCAAATCAGTGAAATTGACGCAGTTCAGGTTCATCCATCTATCACCCAACTGCGCTAGCAGAAATCCTGATCTCAGCACTAGACGTGGTAATCTTGTGTAGAGAGATGTACATGTGTACACACACACACAGCTGTGCAGAGTAAAGAGAAGGATGACATCAGACTAGAAGCAGCCTTGGGGGTCTGCTTAAAAAGAACTAATTACAGACTAAATGGCATACAGAATCAGCTTTTCATCAGCTTGACTGGTTGTCCTGACTTTTAGGTTTTGAATTCTAGAGCGGTACTACCTCTTGTGCCAGTGGTCCGAGGGAAAAGTTGAGACGTTGAAAGAGTTCACCCAAATTAGAGAGGCTGCTGGCACGCACACTACTGTCCTCGTCTCGTGTGCCGCTCAGGAACACACCAATCAGTGGGCGGCCATAGTGGGGAGCAAGATCACCTAAAAGATTAATGACAAGATTTTTTTTATCTGTACAGATATTTACACATATACAAAGACAAACAAAACTAATTCTTTCTTATACCACATATACAGTGCACTGGATGAAAGCTCCAGTCACACATCAAACACACACACAAACACAAAGCTGTAGTCGCCACTCCTCTTCCAATCTCTCCATCTTAGTGTGAAAGTCTGAGAAAGTCCAAAGCACGTTCCTACAGCATGAGCAAAGTCACTAAACTGGGATTTTTTGGCTTATATGAAAGGGACTCTGATTAAAAAAAAAAAAAAAACATTCTCACACAGGTATTAGTGTAAGAGGAATTAGCATTCTTTATAGGAAATTAATAAGGATAAAATAAGACAAAAGCAATTAAAATGGCTGCCAGGTGGGTCCAGAGGGTCTTGCTATACACAGCTGATTTTTCTGGCTCTGTTTGAGATATCATTCAAACTCTATAAAACCTTCTAGAACCCATGTGCCAGGACCTATTCAGACATGAATGTCTACTTCTTCAGCTGACCAATCCTCTAAAGAGATCAAAAGAGCTTTAATGGCTATTGTGGACTAGATCTATGAGAAAAAAAATGTGTGTTTGAGGGGAGGAAAAAGAAAGGGGCAAGAAAAAGTGTAACATACACTTCTTTGATCCAGTGCTTCTTGTTAACTGTGGCCATCTGTCCAAGCCCCTTATTAAGTGACATGTTTAATTAGAAACTTATGCAGGAAAAGGATTTTTTAAATTACAGACTGGATGTGTATGTTATGAAACAGCATGTTGTTGTTAGATATTTAGTTATTACAAAAACAAGGATTTTGGGATTATAAATCAGTGTCCCATTTGATAATACTCATGGGCTGAAAATGTAAATTGAGCTCAAGTGTGCGGGTGAAGTGTGTGATGCCCCCTGCTGTGTGTGAAGGCACTATGAATGTGACAGAGAGCTGTGAGACTCATTGTGCGGTTTCAGCGGACTGTAGCAGCTGTTGGGCTTTTTCAGAGCTCGGTCTGTTAGCGTTAAGGAGCCGGGCCAAGACGACATGTCTCAGACCCAGACTGAATGATCTTGAGACACAATGAATAACCACACACTTGTGTTGAGGATACGGCACAGCCCAGATCTGACAAACAGGTCCTGAAATGGAGCATGTTTATTAAAAGGAAGTATTTTGAAAGAAATACAGAAAGAAAGAAAGACTACAGACAGTGACTGTGCTCACCCATGGCCCTGCTGGCTCTCATTAAAACCTCTCCCACTTTGAGGCGTGTCTCTAGGGAGCGCTCCCTTTTGGGGGAACCGACAGTCGCCCCGCTCTGATACTCTCCCAGCAGTCTCTGCAGAATCTGTTCAGGAAAAGAGTCAGCCAACACTGCCAACCCTGAAACAGAAAAAAAAAACAACAGCTTAGAAAAAAAGACTGAACGTCTGACAGATCCTCTTTAAGACTAGATGAATAAAAACCACAACAGGCTGCCAGAGCATTAAAACCTTAACTCAGCTATTCCTCAATAGGGCTAAAAAGGTTCGAGATGGTCCTGTATGACTATTTATGGACAAAAGGTGAGATCATATTGGTTGCAAACAGAGCTGGTTTAGCTAATCAACCCAAAATAGATCACTCTAAATCTGTTAGCTGGCCCAGAAACAATATTCTTGTAAATCCCAAGAGTGTTCTTAAAATAACCTGAGACTGATCCAGTAATTTCTGAGAAAGACACATGTACAACAAAAAATCCTCCACAACTGCTGATCAATATACACTACTGTTCAAAAGTCTAAGGTCGGGAATTTTTTATATTTTTAAAAGAAGTCTCTTATGATCACCAAGGCTGCATTTATCTGATCACAATACAGTAAAACAGCAATTTTCTGAAATATTATTTATTACAATTTAAAATAACTGTTTTGCATTTTAATATATTTAAGAATGTAATTTATTCCTGTGGTGGCAAAGCTAAATTCAGCAGCCATTACTCCAGTCTTCAGTGTCATGTGATCCTTCAGAAAATCATTCTAATATGCTGATTTGCTGCTCAAGAGACATTTCTTATTATTATCAATGTTAAAAAAAAACATGTGTTCTGCTTAATATATTTGTGTAAACCATGATACATTTTTTTCAGGATTCTTTAATGAACAGAACCTTCAAAAGAACTGCATTTATTTGAAATGGAATGTCAATTTTGATCAATTTAATGTCTATCCAAAAATCCTCAAAACTTTTGAATGGTTGTATATATAAAACACAGAATTATTAGTGATTTAGTACATACTAAATTCTATTCAGATTTAACTGAAAACATCATAAGAACTACCATAATGACTACTTTGATGAGCTCAGGAAATGGATGCTTTGTCTATTTATTTTGGCAAAGCAAAAGTCTGGTCATTTAACAAGTGAAAGGTTTAACCGAATGTCTGTATTCTTTAAGAACGAGTAACGTGGGAGCTGAACACATATTATAATGTGCCGAGGTAAAGCTGACAGTGAGTTCTGCTGGCAAAGTAAATCAGGTCAATGTAATGTCTGTGCTTTATGCCTCCATTTACAACAAAGTCATTCAACCAATCAAAACCAAGCTGTTCTATTATGTACTATCACAACTACGAATAAATCAAAATTTGATATTAATAAATTAGGCAAATGCAGATGTGATTGTCATATTTTGTTCTATTTCTAAGGAGTTTAGGTTGATTTCTTTTTTAAACTAATGAATGAATTACCTTGAATGGCAGACAGATACACAAAGGAGTCTTCATGTTCCAGGTTTTCTAGAAAGAGCTGCAACACATTGAAATAATTCAGTGAAAGCTGAGCAAAGAATTAGGGCAGAGTTAATTAATTCCTTAGTCTAATTATCGCTGACAGTTTTTCAAGGAGCCATTAGCTCGGCTCTCAGCACGTTTACAGTAATGCAAATTAAAACATGTCTATGGCCTGCGGATTTAAGATTCAAATGAGTTCACGTGAGGTGAAGTGGTATGACTTGAGAGAGAATTTAAGAATTAGCAAAATATGTTAACAACTGAACCTCAATCAAAAAATGCAAAAACAGATACTGATACAAATAAATATCCAAAACATCTTGAATGCATCAAAAGGAGAAAAAAAACAAAAACTTAATCGACTTCCCGGAGGTACACATGTATTACTGGATTACTGGGTGTTGTCACAGTTGTGACACTTGTGTCCGTGCTTATGTGTGAATTGGTTGTATTTATGAAGCAATGGACACAGAAGAGGCTCTTATTACAGAGAATATTAGATGAGACACTGCAGAAAGCCGCTCATCATAACTAGATCCCATGAGAGTCTTCAGACGCCCTCAAGCAAGAGGTTTTACACACCAAACATCCCACCTCATTTATAAAACATGGTCTAGACCCTCACCCACCCTCAGAAACAGCACACAGGAGAACGAGGAACATTGAAAATCACTGGCCCATATAAACAGTGTCACCCAGGGAAGAGTCTACGCAAACCCCGGGAGAGATGTGTATGTGATACCTGGCTTTTAGCATCAGAGAGAATAATGCATACTGGGAGAATAAGTGTTTATCAGATACTATAATGACCACTTGCATCTAAGCGCAACTCTAGAACTCAAAATGACCCCAAAAAACACTGAGCGGAAATATATTTATAACCTACAGTAAATGTAAAGAAAATTCACAAGCCATTTAGAATAAACCGCGATAGATGAACTGGAAATGGTACACATGGAATAAATAAATATTATACATATATAGATATTATAGATTTTTTATATATATATATAAAAAAATTTTTTTTTTTTTTTTTTTTTTTGAGATATTTCTCACTTACTGTTAGTAGTTTGTCCTTGTTCTGCAATGCCTCTTCGTCTCCATCTCTAACAAAGCGGGTCAGTGAACGCAGAGCTACAGCTCGAGTGGGCACATCCGGGTCATAGGCCTCCAGCAGACACTCAGAGAAAGCTTTACTTGATGAGTGCTCAGAAATACCACAACTGCGTATTCCTCCAGTTGTCTGACTGTCATTAACTTTAGGTTTTACACCAGAGTCTGTTGTATGTTTGGGATGTGAGATTGGTTGTGAGGGGTCCTGTAGTCTGGAAGTAGCTCTAGATGACTGTGTACTAGCTGGGAGGGAGTTTGAACTGTGGCCTGTAGGTTGAGCACGACTGTGGGCAGTACTGAGTTGGGTGGCTGTTTTGGGGACAGTTTTAGGGCAATAAGCCCCATGTGTGGCAATAGTGGCTTTCAGATCGGATGCCAGCTCCTGGATGACTGGCTCTGGGTGCTGCTGGGATATCTGCTCAAGGTGGGGCAACAGTTCACCCATTGAAGAATAATCATCTGCAGTGAGCTGAAAGAAGATATACACAAGTTCAAATTGGTAATAAATAATAAATAAAATGTCCATGAACATTTTTTTCCAACATCATTTACATTTACATTTAGTCAAGTATCAGATGCTTTTATCTAAAGCGACTTACAAATGAGCACAACAGAAGCAATCAAAACCAACAAAAGAGCAATAATATGTAAGTGCTATGACAAGTCTCGGTTAGTCTAATGCATTATTATTTATTTTTTTTAATAATAAACAAAGAAAACAAGTAGACAGAATAGGAAAAAGAATAGAGAATGCTAGTGTTAGAGGGTCAATTTTTTGTTTAGAATGTTTAGAATTTGCACATAAATTTGGACTGTCAATTTATTGCAATTATTAAACCATTTTAATTAAATAATATGCTGAATAATTAATTTCTAATTATGACATCAGTTTTGCTAGGAACCTCTCCAAATGAATATTATTTAACGACATTATTATTATTTATTTTTTTTTTTTTTTTTTATTTTGCCTTTGCATTTTTTAAGTAATCACACCAAATTATCAAAAAATAACTCTATATAAGTAAATACTTTAAGTGTTTCTTTTACATTTTTGAATCACCTTTCAAATTTATGCAGTTTCTTTAAAAAAATACTGTGGTGCGACAAACTAATTTTTTAAAATGTAATCGCTCAATTAATATGAGGTCATAAAAATACATATGTAATAACTACACAAAAATAGAACCTTTTTGTTAAAAATAGTTTTGTAGCATGTCACACTGTCAGACTAAATGCAAGATTAAACTGCAAGATGTCAGCTATCCAAAAATGCACCAAACAGCTTTTTGCTAGGAAAATTCTCACAACAGAGTGAGCAAAGGACAGCAACAAAATGTATAATAATACACTACCTCAGCAGCTCCAGAGAGTAGAGTGGCCACAAGCCCCATTCCCATACTAAGAGTCTGACTCTCCACTGGGCTGTCAGTGCCATGCTCCAGACTAACACATGCCCTCTGCAGCATGGATACTATGAACCCAACCACCTGTATGCAGAAAGAGAAATGTATTGCTGGCATATAAATGTCACACCTTCTCTGACACTAGTATCACTACATAAAGTAGCACAACTGATGATATAGCTCAACTGTGCCAAGAGAGTCTCATATTCGTGTCCTAAATAACCCTCAGAGAGAAGATATTCTTTGTTGCGAGTTAAATGGAACAGATCTGGCCAGGAGATGATGTGCTCTATTTTTAGATGGCCCCTATTAAAACCTCAGTCGAAAAAGAGCAGCAAATACGAAATGAAACAGTTTAAAAGATTTTGAAGGAAGAGAAGAGAGGGAACTATTTCATATACAACATATGCATGATTTCTTCTATATCACACCTGAGTGGGTTTGCGGAGCAGCTGCGTGTATGGAAGACCTTCACACATGATGGCCAACACCTGCAGCAGAGCCAGTCTCTGTCCATGTCCACCCACGCGCCCCAGCAGATGCTGCTCTAACTCCAGCAGGGTCATAGATGAGGTGTCCACTTCCTGCTCATCCTCTTCCTGCTCAGCAGCCACAGCCGTTAATTCCTGGAAACAGCACGAAGCAGACATATCAGATGCTGAACAAGGTTTCACCACCTAAAAAAATCTGATCTCAGCATCCACTTTCAAATGCAAACCACTTTCATAGCATCCACAAAAAGCAAATTATTTAGAGAATTCTGAAAAGGAAATTTCTAAATCTTTCAGGCAAGCAGAAGATAATACTTAAGTCTAAAAGTTCTTTTAAATCTATACATTTTGAAGCATTCTTGAGGCCTCAGTTTTTGCTTTAGAGTTGTGAAAACATCTTTAGGACCTTTATTTATCATATGTGACCCTGGACTACAAAACCAGTCTTAAGTCGCTGGGGTATATTTGTAGCAATAGCCAAAAATACATTGTATGGGTCAAAATTATCCATTTTTCTTTTATGCCAAAAATCATCAAAAATCAATGTTCCATGAAGATATTTTGTAAATTTCCTACTGTAAATATATCAAAACTTCATTTTTGATTAGTAATATGCATTGCTAAGAACTTCATTTGGACAACTTTAAAGACAATTTTCTCAATATTTTGATTTGTTTTGCACCCTCAGATTCCAGATTTTCAAATAGTTGTATCTCAGCCAAATATTGTCCTGTCCTAACAAATCATACATCAATGGAAAGATTTTTTTTTTCAGCTTTGAGATGATGTATAAATCTCAATTTCGAGAAATTGACACTTATGACTGGTTTTGTGGTCCAGGGTCACATATATGTTATAGTTTAGAGCAGCAGTTCTAAATGTTGAGCTATACTGGAAACCATCAAGCTCAAACAAACTGGCAAAGGTCAGCACCTGCAGCAGCAGTAGGAAAAACTCTCCAGGCAGGTCACTGTCCTTCATCTCTCCCAATAACTGCACCAGACACTGCACTCTCCACTGCTCACCTGAGACCTTCTCATACAGGGCGTCATCTTCATCACTGCACACACAGAAAGAGAGACAGGTAATGATCTGATACACTTTGCTACATACACTACCGTTCAAGGCTTTTTTATGCTGACCAAGGCATTTATTTTAATCAATAAAAATACAATTTAAAAAAATTGTGAAATATTTTTTCATTTTAAAATCACTGTTTTCTATTTTAATATATTTTAAAATATCATTTATTCCTGTGATGGCAAAGCTGAATTTTCAGCATCCATTATTCCAAATGGTAATTCATGGTAGCTGATGGTTGAAATTATACTGATATACCATAACTTAATCTTAATTTAATGAAAGCAAATTCACACAAAGTTACTGAAATCCAAATGCATCACTAAACATTTTAATACATTCATTGTTCATTTCAAAGCTCTCTGTTTATTTTGGAGTTGACAAAAGGGTCATCTAGCTAATTGGTATAGTCTGACTCATATATGTGACCCTGGACCACAAAACCAGTCTTATGTTGCACGAGTATATTTGTAGCAATAGCCAAAAATACATTGTATGGATCAAAATGATTGATTTTTCTTTTATGCCAAAATTAATCAGGATATTAAGTAAAGATCATGTTCCATGAAGATATTTTGTAAATTTCCTACTGTAAAACTTAATTTTTGATCAGTAATATGCATTGCTAAGAACTTCATGTAAACAACTTTAAAGGCGATTTTCTCAATATTTTGACTTTTTTGCACCCTCAGATTCCAGATTTTCAAATAGTTGTATCTCGGCCAAATATTGTCCTATCATAACAAACCATACATCAATGGAAAGCTTATTTATTCAGCTGTATAAATCTCAATTTTGAAAAATTGACCCTTATGACTGGTTTTGTGATCCAGTCTCACATATTACAATTTTCCACAAAACAGTACATAGTTATTGTTGGGTTCTCTGTTAATAATACCTGATATGCTCTCTGACTGTAAGTCTGACCCCTCCTTCACTGCCTGGTGAGAACTGAAAACCGTGTCGGACTCCACTCACTTCTCCCAGCAGTCCACACAGATGTTTCAGCTGCGAAAGAGCTACCGAGTGCTCTGAGTGAGACAGGAACCATATCAAGATCTCCTGACAGGATGTGCTATAGGGAACAACCACTTTTAGTAAAACATATAACCTTTTATAAATACTTCAGAAAAATTGCCAGAAAATTCAGAATGCACACTGACCGTAAATGAGAGACATTCTGTTTGGTGAAGCAAAAGAGACTGAACAGTGTTGAGATGACATCTGCTAGAACTTTCAGCAGCACTTCTGATGGACTGTTTCCCACCACACAAATCTGACCAGAATGAAATAACACTCTTACGTAAATGATGATATTGCAGTTTCATTGTTTTTTTAATATAACTGATGATATGGTGCTTAAACAATACAGAATGCTTTGCTTACTTTATATAAATCCTCAATACAGCGAGTCAGCTCCCACTCCTCCACTGCATCCTGGGATAAATTATCTCCTGCAAAAGCTTATCAGTTAATTTTGCTTTGCATCTAAAATTATTTTAGGCCTGTGTATTGAGACAAACATCAGCATGCAACTTGATGCAACTTTATCACTGAATCAGAGCATAACAACCTCAATTATCCTGCTAACAAACACACTAACCGGTTCTCTCTGCACAGCGATGAAGGGAGGAGAGAAGAGGAAAGAGCAGGAATCGCTGTGCAAACTCAGGCCGATCTTGGACCATGATGAGCGCTGCCCTGGTGGCCACTCTCTGGAACTGCTGTGCTGTCAGCTTGTCTTTGAAATGCAGAAGCTCCAGAACCTAAATCCAGTGACATTAAATCCTATGATTAGAGTCAATTTTAAACATTCTCTATAAGTTTTTAGGAAAAACATGACAATACACTCTTACTTTTGTTATTATATGACTATTACTATCTTTTGCAGACCAAACAAAACTCTAAATCACTGTTAAGGCAATAATCTCCCTCTTTTGACTGTAATAATTGAACACTACTTTACCTGCGGACACACTTGACTGTAATAACTCTCAGCAGAGAGCGACTGCTGAGGACAGGCGGCAAGAATCTTGCCCACAGCATCACATTTCCTCCAGTCAGAGTCGCCACCTGCTGGTCAGAAATGTGAAACAGATACTTGAACTGAAACAGCAAAAAAAAAAAAAAAGGAATGGCACCCCTTGGCATTATAAACACATTGGAAACACACTGGAAATTTTTCATTATGTACTGGATGAAAATGCACATGTTTTCCACCACCATCCAATAAATTATGATTCCATAACTTGGCTGAATCTGCTGACACACTGCTGTTTATAGAATATGCAAAACACAATTGCCCCACGCCTCCTATTTTTAGTTCATCAATCCTATTTTTAGTTCTATCCATTCTGACCCAGGAATCTACCCTGGGGGTGATTGTTGTAGGAGACAGGACACAGTTCCAGGATATTATATTTCACTAAAATTTGTGGACCACAAAAAAAAAACTGAGAGCAGGAACACAGGTGGCAAATTGCATTTGTAAATGTATTTATAATCATGCATAAAGCATAAAGGACAAATAGGTTACCAATTATATGTAACAGTCATAAATGATTAAAAAATAAATAAAAGGGAATTTATAGACAGTTTAAATGTTTTAAAAATGTATTATTTTTAACAAATTTTTAGTAAATATACTACATTAGGGTTGCATTACTGAACGAGTGTTGAATTATGTTTGGAGTTCAGTAACAAAATAAATGGCTGGTATAATGCTCTTATTAATCATTTAAATTAATAACAGCAAAAGAATCCTGAATTTTAATAAAAACTTACTGTAGACAATGTTTACTTAAAATTTGCTAAAAAAAATGTCTTGATTCCATTCCCTCAAACACCTTTTCAGATGTCGAAATGACAAATTCACAAGTTTGTCTGAAGCCATCGGACCTCTTTGCTAAAGTCAGCCTTACCTCCAGTCCCCTCTAGGATGGCCCTCACCACTGCCTGGACGCCTTGTGGTTGCATTAACCTGTCAGACAGCAACTGTCCACACAGTCGCCTCAGCCACGGCGGAGCCTGGGTTAGAGCCTTGCCTCCACCTCTGGAACCCGATGATGCCTACAGTAAATCACAGATTACACATGACATGCCTCCAATGGAGTCACACAAACACTAACACATCAGAAAAGTATACAGACAGATAGTGGGCTAAACACACCTGTTTAGGACCCCCTTGCAGAACAAGCAGCTCTTTGATGACGATTGGTTGATACACTTTCCCAAGAAGATTGTGGAGTGCTTCTTTGCAGGACTTGCGCTCCTCTACCGTCAGCCCCTGTGGAAGATAAGCAAGGCCGAAATGGTTAAACATTTAGCTTTGGCCAGCATGAAACATGAAAGAGAGACCAGCAGGATTTGCAAACCTACTTTTTTAAATTTTCCATGTCATACCAATGATTTTATTTGTTATTTTAGTAATATTTATAATATACTATTATAGTATTTATTTATATTTTTAATTTGCTTTCATTTTTATATTTTCAGTTTTTATTTTAATTTTACTTTGTTTCATTCATTTTTGTGTGCTTTTCTATTAGCAATTGTTTTCTATTTAGCCTTAATTTAATTGTATTTCAGTTTTATTTTTAATAATTTTAATACTTCAGCTTAAACTTTTTTTATTAAATTAGTTGCCAACGCAACATTTCTCATTTTAATTTCACTTTTTCATCTAATATTTATATTTTTATATTATTTAATCTATTTTAATAAACAAAAAAAAATTGCATTAGTTTTAGTTTAATTTTATTTGTGGTTTAGTTTAAGTTTAATTCTGGTGTTTTTGTCATTTTTATTATTATTATTATTTTATATATATATTTTTATATTTTTAGTCATTGTAGTACTTTAACATAAACTTATTTTATTTCAATTAGTTGCCAATTCAACATTTCTAACTTTCTTTTAAGTTTCATAAGTTGTTTATTACGATGGCATTTTAGTGCCACGTTAAAAATAAAAATAAAAAATCTAAGATTACGAGATTAAAGTCGAAATATTACGAGAATAAAGTCAAAATGTTTCGAGAATAAAGTCAAAATATTTCGAGAATAAAGTCAAAATATTACGAGAATAAAGTCGAAATGTTTCGAGAATAAAGACGAAATACTACGAGAATAAAGTCGAAATGTTACGAGAATAAAGTCGAAATATTACGAGAATAAAGTCGAAATGTTTTGAGAATTTAAATCGTAGAAATTAAAGTTATAATATTTTGAGAGTATAGCCTATATTGCGCATGCAAATGGCCCGCACTGAGAGCACCTGGAGCAGTTGCCAGGCCACCGGAATTGATTTGAATATTGTTGCGTCCGAGCGGCCGCATCATCTTACTGGGATGCGGAAGAGTCAATTTTAAGGACTCGTGGAAACAGCTTAATATCAAGAATATGATATTTATTAACAGACTGAACAGGAACAACTGTATCTTAACATCAGCTCACACACTCAATCGACATTCCTTTGGGGGGGCGCTGTAGTTCTCGTATTTAACTCTTTTTTTTAATACACTACAAATATATGTGGGATTATTAGCAGAAATCATACCATGTGTCATGCTCGCGGGGACAGTCACAGTATGCTTGGAAATAATATTTCATGTCTTCCATTGCATTCGTTATTTGTAGTACGCCAGCCACCCAATAGCAATAGCTTAAGCTTTGTGCTTTTAGTGCTTTTAATATAAAACAAAGTCTCAGCTTTCAAAATCAGTTTTATAAACACAAATTATGTGTCTTACAATAATGTGATTTTCAAGCTCTTTAATGTGGGGTGACAGATCGCTGTATTTGTATGAATCAGTTCATTAAATTATTGTGAAAATTCCACCACCTACTCCGCAAAAACGTCTGTGGCATCCAAACATTCATTCCTCAAATAGCCTGTTTAATTAAACAGCAATAAAACGTTCTAAAGTTTGAAGTGGACTCAAATTTGTTAACATAAGTTATATTGTTGTCTTTTTACTGTAAACGTTAAGTGACTATTCACAAACTGTTTTATTCATGATGGTATAATACTGTAAATGAGGACATAATATTTAACGTCTTCCACTGATTATTTGTAGCGCGCCAGCCACCCAGTAATCGCAACTATTTTGTGCTTTGTTGCTTTTGCACACAGCTCAGCTTTCAAATTCTATCAGTTTTATAACGAAATACAAATTATAAATGTGTTTTTGCTCTTTATTTCAAGTTTATAGCAAGATAAGTGAAGGAACATCATAAGCCATGAAAAAAACAACAGTTTAGCCTAATTTATAATGAAAATAATGTCTCGTAGTTCGTTATTGTAATCAGAAAGATGACTGACTCACATGCCGCTTGACAAACACATTTTTGCAATATAGCCTACATATTGTTTGTATTTCATAAAACTGACATAATTTGAAAGCTGAGACTTTGGAATATCCCGGTGCTCCCAATCCGGGCTATTTGCATGCGCAAAAGGCTAGAATAGCCTATCTCAAAATATTATAAAGCCTATCTCAAAATATTATAACTATAATCTTTATTCTCGAAACATTTCGACTTTATTCTCGTAGTATTTCGACTTTATTCTCAAAATATTACGACTTTAATCTCGTAATCTTAGATTTTTTTTATTTTTTAACAAGGCAATAAAACGTCGTAGTTTATTGATATATATATATATATATATATATATATATATATATATATTTCAAATTCAGGGTTAACTAAAACTATTAAAAATCATTTTTGTTACATAACTTTGTTCATTACTATTCCGGTCTTGGAACAATTTGAAATTTTCCTGATAAATCCAGATTTTCCATGTCTTTAGAAACCCCAGACCTAAAGTGAGATTATAGGATACCACTAGTGTAATGTAGTCAAAAAAGGATTAAATATTTGTGTATTTTTTTTACCTTATTGCTCTTTGTACCCTCTCCTTCAGGGCGCTGGGGTCGATATGCTAGCTGACACAGAGCTGCCATGATGTCACCCAAATGGCGTGTAAACACTGGAGTTGCTAGCGATGACAGTGCAGACACCTCCAGCAGCACATTAGTGGTGATAAGTAGACGCCGTTCCCCCACAGGGGCCACATCGTGTCGGACTGCCACCTCCACTGCTGCCCCAAAAGCTGAGCGCAGCCCTAGGGCCACCCCTACACCAGGAGCTAAATATGGGCAGAGACCCAGTGTGACCACAAACTGCAATACAGTGCCCAGTGTCTTTTGCTGGGCCACACTGAGAACATCTGGAGGAAGCAATGGAGCTGCTTCAGGGGTCGCAGGATTTGGTGTAGTAGGATTCTGGTGAAAGGCTTCCAGGAGATGGTTGAGGTGACGTGCCAGGCAAAGCAATAAGAGAAGACATTCCTGGACAAAGCTCCAGGTTAAGTCATCCGTTTCACTGCAGATCCACGTGATGTCCCTTCTGGCCTCCTCCAGAAGTTGTTGGGCTTCCTCCAACTCTTCACCCCCAGACATGTGCTCCTGAAGCTCTGACAGGTTCCTCTGGAGAGCCCACACAAGTGTTGTTTGTGTGCTTTGATCATTGCTCAGCTGAGCCTCTAGAAAAGAGAATGCGTCCATCATTGCATGCAGTCACTTCATTTTAAAAAATGTGCAAAAAATAAACATCACACAAACCTACATGACTTTCTGAAAATTAAATGTTGAGCAGAATGACAGTAACCACTCAATTGTTAATGTATGGAGAAAAAAAAACATATATACACTGAAAGTTGACAGTGAGCCGAGGTTGCCAGTACCTAAATATCTGCCTGATCTAAAGATAGAAAGTCATACACTTTTGGAACCTCATGAGGATGACAAAATTATAACAATATATGTTTTTCCTTTTAACATGCCAGTAATGCTTCTACCAAACTAGACTGACTGAATTTAGCCAACAACAGAGATAATTGCACTTTGACACTTTTTACCACGACTGTAATATATTCTTTCTTACCTCGAATAGGTTTCGTTAATATACTGAGAGACTTTATTAGTGCTGTGGTCATTTTAATCCACGCTGCAATGTGTTTTCTACAAATACTTTGTCGCAATGCTTTAACGTAAAATACTGTAGAAGCCTTTCAAAATAAAAGTCCCACAAAGTCCAACAAATTAAAAGCCATTCTCCCTCGCTCTGACAATTATCATCTACATTTTACATTTTCAGTAAATGCCTATACTTTTGCACAAAGGCACTAAAACAAATGCTACCATAATTTATAAATACTTTAATGTGACTAATATATATATATATATATATATATATATATATATTTTACAGTTATTAGAAAAATGCTTTTATTTATTCATTCATTCATTCTGTGGTGAAATGATTCAGATGCGTTTGAAATTTACCCACAGAGGAATTTACAGATATGGACAAATGAATGAGTGAAGATCAGCATAGACTTTATTTTATATCTTTTACACAATATGAACATAATACCATTTGGACAAAATGCAAAGATGAGAAAAAACAAACAAACATTTTAACACATTTTATCGTTATCACTGAAACAAACTTAATATAACCATTCCTGTCACTGACAGATCTGAATTTCACACCTGATTCAAACAAGGACAGGTAGGCACAAGATCAAAAGTTTACACATTTGCATAATGTACATAACAGTTAAATAAATAGTAAATAAGTTATTATCATATAAATAAATAAACCCTAAATAAAGTAGTGTTTTACAATAATACAATTACATCTTCCTTTCAAGAAAGATTATGCTGGTTTGTAAGCTTAAAAAATAAACCATGTGACACATGCAACCTTTCAGCTTATACATATAAGCATATCAAACAATGTAAGTACCTTATCAAAAATTGCATTTTAAAACAAACACGACATGGTACATGAGACACGTCTCTACAATTTTGGTCTATATAGTATTTTCCTCTCTTACTGCTGAGGAACCGCACAGGTACAGCCTACAGTCACTGACACAAGTTTATACTCTAAGGAGTATTTTTTCGGGTCAGACGGGCAAGGAACCTTCTTCAGGAATAAGCGAGTTTGCTTCACAGGCACAGAGTTGTAGGTTCTATCTTCAACCCCGTTAATGATGCATCCATCACACAGACACTCTGCCTCCTCGTATTTTGAGGGGTACATGTCTGTATTTTCCACACTTCTGAAAATACAAGAGATACAGATACATTAGTCATGTTTCAAGTCACTAACATTGGTTAAATAGATAGCCTATTAAATTTAAACTTGTTTTATTTTATGATTTTGTATTATTCTTTAAACACTACTAAAGATGCCTCATAATGCTTTCAACAGCCTTGGTTCTGAAGGTTTTTTTCCCATTATTTTCCAAAATAAATAGGCTATACATACACATAGCCAGCTTCGGGGTTAAATGCAACATTACAAACTTTCTTTTGAAGCAAAAAAATAAAATTAAAAATTATAAAAGGTTTCGAAAATTAGAGAAAAAAACGTACAAGACTGCGAACTCTTTATGAGGCAACTACGCAGCGCATGAAACACTATACATGAAAACGACGATACAATATTAATTCATATTTATGAACGTATATTAAAGTACGTTTCAAAAATATATTTGAAGTTTACTGCAAAATAGTCAAACATTCACATTAAATGTTTAAGATTAGGCTATAGCAAGGACGGTTCGATTACGTCATCAGCAATGCTTCATTGTAGGTTAAATTTGCTGTTGATTTTTTTGCAGGGTTCTGATTTCTATTGTATTGTTAAAATGCGTGATTTAGAGAGCAATATCTACCTTATCCGCCAGGGGGACAGTGAGCGATCTCTGAGCGCTGCTGAAGACCGAGTGAAATCTTCACAGGAGTTCGCCGTATGACGGACGTGACGGAGAGGCTGGTGTCTGTGCGCGTGCAAAGCTTGAAGTAGCTTGTTGTGAATCTTGCTGAACCCATGTTCGCATTCACTTAAACATCCCAAATGTTTTCCTTTCACGATGCTCTCCGACAAGAAGAAGAAAAATATTCCGAAAAACAGCGGAGACTGCAAAAGAAATAATAAACAGATAAATAAATAGGCTATAAGCAGAGTGCAAAAAACAATTTCTTTATAGGCCTTAAAGAAAAATATAATTTTTTTTATAGATTAAGATATTGATTACATGTATCTACTTAGCCTACATAAAACATTTTTTCTACTTACCCTCATAATTTCTTCAAGCTTTATTATTAAAACTCCGTTGACCCGCAGTGATGCTCAAGTTTAGTGCTCAGGTTTGTGTCGGGCCTGACATTTATACTTTTCCTGCAGTGCTTACGCGAATTTATACCTGTTGTATCCATCAGGGAAAATCCGAGTCTATGAGGAAATAGTAATAAATATTTACTTCCGTACTTCCTCTTTCAAATGAAGCGCTACACACACAAGCGCATTATATTGCAGGCTACCTGGGGGAAAAAAACTTCACTTTTTTTAGTCTTTTCAGTCTTTTAGTCTGTAAAACGATTTCCGCGAACTCGAATGAAATCCTTCGCCATTTATATTTTAAACGGATAGGATCTGTGACATCTGAATGGGCAAGTGGAAGTTTATCCTCTCATATGTTCAGTAAAAGGTTTCATTCATTAAACGCAGTACTTTAGTCATTAATACTTGTACATCGCCTTCTTTATAGGAAAGGGGAGATGTAAGTCCCCGTAGTTAATAGCTCCATTAATATTAAAGAGAAGTTTTGCAAGACAACCCCTAGATCTGTTACACACACAAAACATTTACCAAACTTACCCTGCATTTCACTAAAACTAAATCTAACAACATTATTTAACATGAAGAGGTATCACCAATATTCTGCTTCAGATGGAGAAAATTCCCCTTTTTTTGAGCATTTTGTGACCTTTTCAAATCCCTGGAAGAGTAAATGTGGAGATAAATTGTGGGAGCCCCCTGAATGTTTTGGACATGACAAAAGAGCCCTCAATAACAGGTCATTCATTAACTAAAATGAGCAGCTGATAGCAGTTTTGGCTGCCTGTGGGGTTGCCATCACGGGACAAGACCAAGTGAATTTCCCAACATCATCAGATCAGCCAATCTGAAAAACATCTCCCCAGGAGTCCCCTAAGCATCATGCATAAATTCTATACGTTCTACGGAGAATGTGAAACTGATGGTTTTGACTATCAGTCACACACAGTGACGATTAATTTCACGCGTGTGCTGACAGAAATTGTAATAATCAGCATATATTTAAAATTTGAAGTAACTATTATTCATAGCAGACTGCACATTTACACTTTCTAATATTTAACATTCTATTTATTAAACTATTTAATTTTTTAATAAACTTATTTTTTATACAATGACCCAATAGTTTGAAGTCAAACAGTAATTAAATTCAGCTGACACAAAATCAGAAGTGCATAACACTAATTGTACAAATTATGATAGCTTAATCATTTAAAACGACTTATGACACAATATGGGTGTATCATAGATGAGCATTAAAGATTATTTAACTCTTACAACTTCTGACGTATAAAAGCACAAACAAAGGAAGATGAATAATGTTCCAACCCTGTCAATAAATGATCTCACTAATTTGCTGTAGGTATTGATTCTAGGCAGGATATTGGATCAACAAACAGGGTTAAGCAATAAAATAAAACCACAGGAACCAGTGTACGTGCTCTTGAGAAACAAAGTAGAGCATCAGACCTTCATATTTGCACATGGAAAAGTCTTCCATTAGATGGCATCTTTCCATTAAAGAGGAATCATTTCAACAGATTTATTACCTTTATCAAAATAGTTTATTTAGAAGCTTTTTTTTCCTGTCACAAAAAGCAAGACGGAATTATTCCTTATCTCCGGGTGTCCCCATTGCAGCCTCTCACACTTTCAACTAAAAATGAGGGACAAATAAAATGCAGGTTTTCACTTGAAAAGCTAGGGGTAACAATGCAGAATCTTAAAAAAAAAGCAATACTTCACATCACTGTCATTGGTTCTCTAGAATCATACAATTTTAGCAACAGGTATTCTGTCACCTGACTTTGTAGTTGTATATTGTGAAAAACAGCTAAACACGTGGTGGTGGTGGACAGATAAATTCACTGGTCAAGGTGGACTTTCCTAACTGTAAGGTTATGTAAATGCAGTTCCAGATTCTTTGAGCATGACCAACGTCAAATGCGCAGATGCGTCCAGGATGGTCCAAACAGATCAAGCATACGTCTGTCAAACTGCAACTCACCACATAAAATAACAGGAGTGGGGGTAAAGCAACTAGAATATGAGAGAGAAGGGATTGTGGCAGGATGAAGAGCAAAATGTGCGCTGAATGTACAGTTTTGTTTTTTTTTTATCTTTGAGACACACTACAGTAAAGATTCCATCTTCCTGCGAAAACAAACAAGCGAACAGGGCCACTTCTCAACTCTGTCACATCAATATAAAATCTAGACAACCTCTCTCTGAGGGCAAACAAGCAGAAATGTAACGGCGGTCTCTTTTCCCTAGGACACTTATGCCCTCAGAGTTCAGAACTGCGACCATTTCCCCATTTCTGTCAACACTGGGCGTCGAGATAACAGATGTCCCAGAAGCTGGATGATGCCGGGTTTATTATTTCCCAGGGATTTTGGCCCTTTTGCGGGCTATGGCGTCCTCCACAGCCTTTAACTGTTTCAGCAGCTCCTCGCGACGAGAAAGGGTGCTGCTTGGCTTGCCCGAGCCGGAACTAGAAGCGGAGCCAGAACCGGATCCAGCCCCAGGAGCAGGTGGTTTACCTGCAGACACAGCAGCAGGACCTTTCCCAGAAGACTTGGGTGGTGGAGATAAAGGACGCTTCCTGGAGAGGGAAAATATAAGGAATCGAGTGAATTACAAACATGGGATATTTTTAAATCTCTAGCCTTAGTCACACAGAGATAAAGCTTTTGTTATAAAACACCTTGATCCACCATGCACATAAAAAGGGAACTAAAGCTGAACAAACATGGGGATTTTTATTTACTTTTATTTTTATTTTTTTAATAAAAGCTAAATTAATAATAAATCTACTCACAATCACTGCTCAACATACAGAATATGAGACATCTGTACGTGTTATTTATACAAACAGACCCATATCTAAAGCCAATTAATAGTTCTCATGCAAACAAATCAAGTGAGATTTAAATTCATTCAAATTTTTTCCCTACATGAACATATTAATTGACTACTGGAAATCACCATATATTTGAAGGGATATTCAGAAAGTGTGACTCAAAAGAAAGTGGCAGTGGGTACCTTTCTCCTTGTGGTGGCATGGGCCGAGGACCCTGGCCTTTGGGCCGATCCATTCTGGGAGACAGCAAGGGTCGACCGGGCATCCTCCTGTCTCGACCTACGGAGATATCAGAGAGTAAAGCTTGATGAGATCGCAGCGAGGTGCACATCTGACTGAACTTCCGGACATCCTATGAGGAAAGAGCTTAACCACAACTGTATCTGCTCAGATATCAAATTTCTGGGGGGGGGGGGGTTCTAATGGACAGTTAATGTGCTGTGTTGTTTTGTTTACCTCTGTCAGGTGAAAGCGCTATCCTCTTGCTGAGAGGCGAAGGGGGTCGCTCTTTATCAGCAGGAAAGTACCTTTTCCTATTGCCCCTGTCGGTTTGCTGCTGGCCAAAGAGGAATCAAGAAGTCATTCAACCATCGTACACTTCTGCACAGCTACATGACCATAATGACACCTTCCCCATTTACCTTGTTGAGCAGGGTGAGTTTGATGTCCTTGTGAGAGCCGTATCCTCCTGGAGGGCCCATAGGAGGCGGGTGCATGGGGTGACCTCTGTTTCCAGATCTAGGCATGCCGGAGCTGGTTTTGGGGGGCAGACCGGATGGTTCCACTCGTTTTCGCTCATCTTTGAAAGGCTCGTCTTTCTTTGGCGGTTTTCCTTTAAGGCACACCAAAAAACAGCACTTTTATTTTAGTATAATTCATACAGTCATATTCATATAGTATTTATTAATATTTTGAATTACTGTTATTTTTAAATTTTCAGTCCTCCTTTTATTTTAGTTTATGTGCTTTTCTCATTTTTATGAAGTTTTTATATATTTCTGTTTAGGTTGATTTTTTTTATTTCATATACAGTCAAACCAAAATTTATTCAGACACCTTGAACACTTTTCACATTATCACAGTTTATTTGCTATAGTTTAGAAAATGGTAATAAAATATGACAATAAATCAAGAGTTAAACTGTGTCAGAACAAATTCATCTTGATAATGTCGGATAAATTTGATAGAAATGTATGTAACAAAACATGGTCAAGTCAAGGTGTCAAGTTTTTAATCAATTTTACTGGTAGTCCACTGTATGAAGAATTTTTGAGTATAATTTGTCACAGTTTACTTTATTTTGCTATCCTCACTTACATAAATGAACTATAGTGTCCTGCACCCACTAGTAAAAAAATATCAAAAATTACATCTGGTGTCTGAATAATATTTGGTCTGACTGTAGTTCAGCAGCTATTTCCAAAGCAACATTTCTATATTTTCTAAGTTTTTCATGTAATATTTATATTTTATTTCACTGAAGCTTCATTTCAGTTCATGATTTTTAGTTTCATTTTTAGTTTACAATAATGCCACTTCAAAACAGTAATGTTAAAATTATATTAATGGTCTGTTGGAGTCACAGTACCTCTCTCTTTGTTGGGGCCCTTGTCCCGTGGGGGACCCCTTTCCTTGCGGGCATGGCCTGGAGTGGGTGATCGGGAGCTGGCGGAGGACACAGGGCTAGCCAGGTCAGCATACATGTCATCAGAGTCAGCACTTCTGACTGAGCTACTGCTGGAGGAGGCGGATGAGACAGATGACACGCTACTGACCGACAGAGACCTGTGAAACCACAGACAATCTGTGATACCATGATATTTGCATTTGATTTTTTTTTAATTAAGAGAACAGGTAAATATAGATTTGTTTTTTCGTCGGTCTCTGTGCATCGAATACCTAGACTTGTGGGACCCGGAATGGGACCGGGAGAGTGAGGCTGAGGAGGAATGGGATCTTGAGTGTGAGCTGGAGCCAGAATAACTACTGCCACTTACACTGCCACTCACTGTTCGCCTGCTGGAGAAACAAACAGGAAGAGAGAAATAGAAATAAAATAAAATGTTGGTCACAAACTGTAGATGAAACTAGTGTCACTAATTAGTGCAGTTCAAGAATGAACTTATTCTTTTAATGAATCATTTAGAATTATAGGTTAGGTTCAGTCTAATGAATCCTTCATTGAATGAGCTCACTGAATCCATCTGAACAGTTACTGAATCAATGAATCTGGTTCATTCTGTAGTCATTACAAATCCGCAAGTGAAAAATCCAAAGCAAAGGGAAGAACACACAAATCATCCATGTCACACTTGATGTTCTTCTGCGTCACTGCACAAAATGTTCCTTTTTGGCAATAATAACTGTGGACACTACAACATAAATGTTTAACAGAAACCAGTTCTCATAATGTAAATGTATCTACAGAGAGTACTCACTACAGTACATCACTACAAACTTCCAAAAGATTTCTATTTCAAATAAATGCTGTTCTTTAAAACATTCTATTTATCAAAGATAAATAATAAAAAAAAAAAGATCACGGTTTCC
The DNA here is from genome assembly GCA_021397915.2 of Tor tambroides. NCBI lineage: Eukaryota > Metazoa > Chordata > Actinopteri > Cypriniformes > Cyprinidae > Tor > Tor tambroides. The sequence goes on along the minus strand of JAFVLL020029208.1, from coordinate 41,603 downwards.
AGAAAAATATTAAGCAGCACAACTGTTTTCAACACTGATAAGAAATGTTTCTTAAGCACAAAAAAAATAGCATACTAGAATGATTTCTGAAGTATCATGTGACACTGAAGACTGGAGTAACGTCTGTTGAAAAAAAAAAAAAAAAAGACATTTTAAAAACTTAAAAAATAAAAATATATATTTAAAATTATAATTACACAATTTTTTTTGGTATTCTATATTTGATCAAATAAATGCCTTAGTGAGTATGAGACTTCCCAAACCAAAAAAAAAAGTGAAAAATAAACATCACATGCCTTGACAGCTGAGTGAAGAGAAAGTACAGTCAGCTGGCACTCAATCAGACAAAATCTGAACACTATACACACCTAAATTCTTGCCAGTGGAAATGATCATACAGTGTTATATTTCTTTCTTGAATTTATTTTTTTTTAATTGTTGAAGGGTTTATCCTTTTCCCTATTGTCTTATAGAGCTATACAACATTACAGAACTAGTTTCTGCATGATCCTCGCTTTTAAAAACGACAGCGTGAACAAAAATATGAATCCAAACATACGGGCTGCAGAATATTTCAGTGACTTCTGAGTGTAGCACGTCCTTAACAGACATGAGTGCTTCTTCATAATGGTGCAGTTTCTTGAGGAAGATGATTTTGAGTGGTGGAGAAAAAGCGAAAGAAATCTTGTAGACATGGCTGGTTAACAGACACCTAAAAGCCACCCACATTATCCAACCGCAGAGCAGCAACCTACAAGTTTTGCATGGGAAAGCGCCATACTGCCTTACAAAATAATAACTAAAACAATATTTGCTTACTGATATTAATATGAAATATGAAAGGATTGTCTGTATCAGAAGTGCTCTGAAACGCCAACAACATCTGGCCAAATGCCAATGACATAATGACAGTTATGACAACTACGATAAGTCCACAAAAGCTTCTTTGTTCTGAAGCTTTAAAACAAGCGGGACAGGAGATTTTCCTGAACACCCACGCAGGGTATTCCACATACACAGTGAAACTTCACTCTCACTGCTACAGATCACAGAACCTTGTCACATGCTGCTTCCCTGTGCTGAAAAGCGCCTTTCTAGACACACACAGAACACTGGTCATTGGGTAATGGTTCATATGCAAACACACTCAAAACACAAATGTCAAAAAACAACCACAAAATAAACAAAACAAAAACACAAGCACACTATTCAAGCCACAAACAAAATCTCCAAATCTTACGGTGATGCAATGCTTAACCTTAAAGAAAAAATTCTGCTATTTACTACTAAGCCTCATGTCATTCCAAATCCCTTTGACATTTTATTCTACGGAAAACAAAGTGATTAAATCAATCAATAAATAGACAAAAACCAAAAACGTGGTCTGACGCCAAGCTACAAAATGAAAATAATTACAAAAATAAAGTTTATTTAAATAAATGATATTAAAAATATACATGTACTATGATTTAAAAATAAAAATATAAACGTATAGATTCATGCTCTATATTTCAAGCTTTGTGTGACTGAAGTCAAGGAAAAAGAGAGCATTTTAAGTCATTATTCACCGAAAACAACACTTAACGTGCCACTAGCAGAAAAAGGATTGCAAATATAACCATTTTCAAATAGGCGTCAAACTCTCCTGATTAAAAAGACCACGTTTGTTATTTTAGAACTTGACAACCCTAGCCCGCATCACCTCATGTGGGGGGGGGGGCATCTTTTGCATTTTACAAAAGAAAGAAAGGTGAAAAAGTTTGGCACAACTTGAGTAAATAATTATAGAATTTTCATTTTTGGGTGAATGATCCATGCAAATGACTCTTAAACAACCGAACAAAGAGCGATAGAGTGTGATAGTGGCAGAATGGACACATAACGTGTTCTGTACCTGCGAGGTGGGTTGGGCGGTTGACGTTCTTTCTTGCGTCCTTCTCTCATGTTGGGTGGTTCTCTCGGCTCTCTGGGTCCAGGAGGTCGTCCAGCTGGATGGGGGTTGGGGGGCTTTCCCACTTCCGTGATTGGCTTGGGTGGTTTCCCCGGCTGTTCAGGCAACGAGGGACTGGGCATCACTTTGGGAGGTCCTTTCTCCCTGCGTGGAGGGGGCAGTGCACCAGGCTTCAATGGGTGGCTGAATGAAAATATGTATTTTCATGGGCATGCAGTGAGTAAATGAGAAGAGCAGTACTGACAACTATAGCTAGAAACAAAACACTAAACCTCAGGCTTGTGTTGATATAAACTAGTATTGCCATTCAAAAGTTTGGGGTTGGTAAGATTTTTTAATGTTTTTGAAAGAAGTCTCTGATCGCTCAGACCACTTCAGGAGGTGGTCTGTGATGCATTCCAGACGAAACTGGACAAGTGTGAATGCATCTGGCTGTTGAAACCACATATGTAAATTTGACTTCTCCCAAAATGTTAAAATAATAAATGTGTGAGAGTGTGTTATAGGCTATATGACAAGTTATAGTCAGATATGACAGCGCTAATGCGACACACATCGGCGCAGATGAGCAGCTGAGCATCTCTTCAGCAAACTGACACACAAAATGCCGCAAATGAAACTGAAAGCAAGTCGCAGACTCTGTAACATTCTAACATTCATTAATTTTCTGTAACATAAAACTGTCACGTTTCATCAATTTAATTCTTCCTTTCTGAGAAAAAGTATTAATTTCTTTCAAAAAGAAAGAAAAAAAAAAAAACGTACTGACCCCAAACTTTTGAACAGTAGTGTATAAACCAAATGTGTTTTGAGAGCATGAGTGTGTGTATTTACCCTTTCAGTGCACCAGGAGGCTGCTCAACTTTGTTCTTATTAGTGTTTCTTTGTGCTGAGGGGGTCGGGGAGGGTGAGGAAGAGAAGGATCGTGATCTAGACAATGGAAAATAAAGTTATTAGTAACAGCAAACATTGACAGTAAAAGCCAGTTAATTATAAATGTGGTATACTGAACGTTCTGGAAGTCATTACAGCAAATTAGCATGATAAAACAAGATATTGTCGTGAACTGTGATATCTTGCCTAGAGCGGCTTCCGCTGAAAGAGCTGTGCTGAGAGGAGTGACTTGAGTAGGAACTCATTGAAGAAGACCGCGAACGAGATCGGGACCGGGAAGAGCCAGAACCCGTGAACGATGAAGATCTGGACGAAGACCTGGAAAATTGGAGAAATGTAACCACCACCCCTTAACTTATAAAGTTGTTCACCCAAAAATTAAACTTCATTTATTTACTTATCCTCCCATCATTCCAAACCTGTATTTCCTTAGACTTTTTATTTCTTTTGAAACGCAAAAATGTTTCAACTGATTTTGTCCATATAATGAAAGTCAATGGGGTCCACAACAACACTGGAGCCATTTCTCAAAATATCGTTTTATGTTCCAAAAGAAACAAAGCCAAAGCCACATGTTTGGGATGACAGTGTTTTTCATGAACTATTCCTTTAACTTGCAAAAAAGCAGGCAAAGTTTCCGTTATCAAATGACACCAATGTCTCAACAGATCCATGGCAGGAATCTTACCTAGACGAATTGGAAAGGGAAACCGAAGATCCGGAGGGCCTGTGTCGTCTACGGCCACGTGGAGGGGAGCCCATGAGACCAGGTCTTCTCCTAGGGGATTTAGACCTGCGCCAGGGGTCTTTCCATTCATCAGGCCTCTTGGGTAATGGGACCATCTCCTTCTTAGGTGGTGGCTCCATTGGCCCTCTGAAAAGAGAAACGAAACAAAAAAAAGGGGGGGATTTAGCAAGAATGTACCTATAGCTATAACCTGACAAATATCTCAATGACCTATTTCCTTTAAAGAGTTTTAACATTTGCAGTCCTCTTAATGAAAGCAAAATGTTTACAGTTAGCAGGTAGAACTTCCACATTCTCTGTCAAAGAAGCTGTGTCACTGACATGGTAAAGTCAGGATAGATTTGTTGTCATTTCATCTAGACTCAACAGAAGTATGAGTCTTCCTTAAACAAGAATATACCTGTTCATTTCCTGAAAAACAATAGAAAACCCCCAAAAATACGCATGCCAACTGACATCATCAAATCACCATTAGGTAAACAATATTAACCAACGTTAACATTAGATACCATACATTAGTGATTTTACAATATTTCAGTGCTCACAGGGAGGAGGTGCTATAGTGATAAAAAGCATTTTAAAATTGAATTATTTGTCATAAAATGACAGTAAACTGTAGTGTATCAAAGTAATTTTATGTGGCGGCAGCAGACTATATCCTCCTCGCTGACTTTGGAAGCAATCCAAACTGTTCATCAGGAAGCTAAAGCTGCCAACAAACTTCTCATAAGTAGTGTCAAATGTCTCTTTATTTGTATCACCTCAGAGGCCTGTCTTATGTAAGTCTTTGTACCCAAAAGTATGCATGACTTTCCCACAAAGCAGATCTTGCATAAACTTGAAAACCTGATTCAGTCAGCTGTTGTTCAAATAAAACTTATTAGCCTTATTCTCTATTAATAAATTACTATCATTGCTGCCTTTAGCCCACTTCATTTGCTCCAGGAAATCTAGTGCTCTCAGGTCACAGGTTTAGTAATTAAATAATATTGAAGCAGTTGGCTACCATTCAAACACCATACCAGAACACAGATGATATGAATGAAATGGAGAAACTACCTCATGTTTCCCACAGAATTCCTGTTCTACAGACAAAGTAAACAGCTGTTTTCCGGCAACTAGGTATCTAGTTTATAATCTTTGTTTCCCTCAGAAGAGCCCTAGATTTCCCCTGGGCTTCAGCTCAAACAAGTATTGAGAACCGTTAATATTATTTCAAAATTAAGCCTTAATATTCTTGGTTATTGCTGGCTCTCCAATAATCCAATGTGGATGTTCAATTTCTCTGGATATTAATGGATTTGGGCATTCATTTTATCTGAACATTCATGGCTTTAGATGTGCTAAATCAGACTTAGTCTGAAAAGTTCCATGTTCCAGTTCCATGTTCATATCGCCTGACCAGCTGGCCCTCCGTTGTGCAGGTTTAATTTCTCTGGATATTCCTATTCCATTCTCACTAAAGCCGTTTGAGCAAAAGTTCAAGTTTGGGAGTTTTTGAAAAAGTTGCTCATTAATCCTTGGGTTAATTAAATATTATTACATTACGCTATTAGTTAAACTAAGGGCATTCCACATCTTGTATATACTAAAGTATGCCTTATAATGACTAACGTGATCCAGCCTAGGACCTGGAATGTCCTTTTGGGTGACGTCAGTGAGTAAACAAACCTAAGGCAAGTATTGCAGTGTACCTAAAAATAGTACAGACAACCATAAACTATTTTTAGATGTGGAATCTGAGCTCACCTTTAATTTCCTGTTTGTACAAAAAAAAAAGGAAGCACATCATTCCGTGAAGAAAGATTTCATGCAGAGCGGTAACATGGCAAATCCTCAAATAAAAAAAATAAAATACAAGTAACAGAAAATGCGAGACAAACGTTTTTTTAATGGTTCAAAGTATTTTTTATCAGATTTATTAGACATACATGAATATCCTGTTTCACTCGTAACTGTGAAAATCAGATTACAAAAGTTATCAATTTATCAAAAGCAATTTGTTAAAAAAAAAATCACTGCACATGTACACTACTATTCAAAAGTTTGAGGTGGTAAGATTTTTGCACCAAGGCTGACAGACTCAATTTTACTCCAGTCTTCAGTGTCACATGATCCTTCAGAAATTTTAATATGCTGATTTGGTGCTGAATAAACATTTCCTCTTATTATTAATATCAATGTTAAAACATTATTTCAGAATTTGATGAACAGAAAGTCCAAAGGAACAACATTTACTAGAAAAAGACATCTTTTGTAACATTATAAATGCATTTACTGTTAAATTTGATTAATTTAATGCTGAGAAAAAAGTTAAAAGTAAAGTGTTTACTTAAACAACCTGGGTGTTTATCTCATCAAAACCAGCATGCTGTCAACAGGAAGACACCGGACTTTTAACCTTGTTCATGGGATGCCCTTGTCGCCATTTTTCACAAGTGTGAGTATGATAGTTATCAATGTTGCGCTAAATCAGAAAGTTCCTTAGAGGAGCTCCAGGTCAAACCACAGTTAACAGAGGTCAGTACCTGTGTCATCTGACTAGCTTCAGGGCTTTCCAAGAATCACTTATGAGTTAAGACTGCAAAATGCGTCTACATAGCAAAAATATTTTTAACAATTACACACTTGCATTATTCTGACTGATACAGAATGATTTCTGCATCATTGAATAATTCATTTATTCATAGAAATCTGTAAGCTTAAAAAAAGTACAGACTTCATCATGAATGCAAGACTGACATTCATTCCAGGAAAGTACGCAGATGCAGAGACACTGTAATAACAAAAGGATAAATGCAACGCTTGTTGATCATGTCTAAAATTAATATTAAAAAATATATCCGGAAAAGATATTTCAGTGTATTGCTTCATACTTGCAGAAAAATTTGACCGTCTGTAATCATGACATCTGACCTCTGCAAAGAATATCGGAAAACTTGTCAAGTCAGTTTAAGAATGAAGTCATTGCATTGTATTCCTTCTCATGAGAACCAGCATGCTCTGAAAAGGGGTGTAACTCAACTCCTGGAAGACATTCAGCCGATGATGCAACTTTCAGTCACACCTCCATGAGCAGGTTATAAAGCTGTGCTGTACTAAAATCAGACTCACACAGGAAGAAAGCCTTAAGGAAAAACAGGCTGACTGGAAGATCACGCAGGCTTTGTGAAATATTACAAATTAAAATAGCAATCTGCTATTTGAAAACATTTTACAAAGAAATGTATTCATTTGGTTTGAAAAGATGAATTTTCAGCAGGTATTATTCTAGTTTTCAGTGCCACATCATCCTTCAGAAATCAATATTTTACAAGGAAACATTTTTGGCAAAGATAAATAGTTCTTAAGACCAGGACCACATATTAAGAAGGTAAACTGAATATTTTGTAATTTGAACAATGCAGGTAAACAAGAAAAGGACTTCCATCGACAAGAACATTTTAACAGTGATCTAACTGCATTAACACGTTGAGCTATTTCTATATGGACAAACCCTTTCTGACTCTTGTTTACAAAGAACAAACTGGAATCAAAATACCTGTCATTTCATCATTTCATCCTTTCTCTGACTGTATCACCTTTGTGACGTACAATGATGAAACCTACAATGCCAACACGAAAACTGACGCTAAAGCACAATTCCAGTATTACAAGAGCCACCCGTCATAAATGGACAAACAATAACCAGGGTTCTACCTATAACCGGTTTTGTGGCATACTTAACTATTGTGCTATACTGTGCTATAAACAGGACACAAAAAAGTGTTTTCATTTTTCCCCTCCCATTTATTTTATTCTTGGCTTGGCATAGTTCCAGTTCTACGTCTAAGTCCACAAAACGTGACAATGAAAGCCAGCGTACAGTACACAGTGGTGAAAACCACAAAATAACTGCTAGGTCAGCAAAGACACTCAGGGCACGACATCTAACAGTTCAATTAATGTTTCAAAATGCCCTGACATTATAGTGAAGTCTGGAATATCTCAGGCAGCCAAATAATACAAATTAAGGAGAAGCAGAACAAAAGATCAATACATAACAATGAAGGGGGCGACACAGAGGAATATACCAGACACAGACACAATGGAAAAGAGAACCAGGATCAATTCCCCTTCTGGCCTCTCCACATCTTTGGACAATCCTGATTCCATAAAAATACATTTCCATTTAAAAGAAGAAAAAAAAAAAAAAAACCTTCAACAAATGCATACTTCAAAATAAACCTAATTTTAAACAATTTTGTTGCTTAAACTGAAAAAAAGAAAAAAAAGAAAAAAGAAGAACCTGTGATTTAAAAAAGGGTTTTATGTAATAAAATACATTAAAAGAGACCTATTATTCCCATTTTTACAATATGTAATATAGGGCTCAGGTGTCCCCAGAATGTGTCTGTGAAGTTTCAGTTCAAAACACCCCACAGATAATTTATTATACCATTTTGAAACAGAAAGCAGAATAACGCTGTTTTCATGCATGTCTCTTTAAATGCAAATGATCTGCTGTTCCCCGCCCCCTTTTCCAGCATAGGGCTGTGCTTTTATATATTCTGCTAAAAAATATTTGTTTGGTTTTTTGTGCACACATCCGAAGCACGCACACAGAAAGTGGCTGACATACAGCATGCGAGTTCTCTTTCATGTCTTATTGCGCTTAAACTGTAAAATACACACAAGTTTGTTAAAAACACACAAGTTACAAAAACTGTTGGTTAAGTCTAGGCCTGGCGATAAAACGGTATCGATAGAAAAAATGTTCAATATAGTGCATGATATAGGCACGTGCTATGAGTGACGCAGACAGCACACACAAACACGAACACATGCTGAAATGAGTGCTATGTTTGAGGAGATTGTGAATAAAAAAATGAATATTAGTCGAATTTAAAATAAACATTTGCATTTGACATTTGCTAAAATAGTACAATGTTAGGCATGCGTCAGGGAGCATCATCAGTGGTGCACGAGATGCAGTGATGTAAGTGATGTTGTTGCATTTAAATGTTTTGTTAGTCTAACCCACGAGACGCGCAGTTGCGAAAATATTAGAGAAATATAGAGAAATATAGTAGCTCAATGCGTAGAAAATCTTGATTAGGTTAAAACCCAAACCAAGCCATTCACACAGAACACAAATTCAGCGCATTTTTTAGACGGACGATTGCTGCACTCACGTCTCACACAAGAGATGTATAGAAAGCCATGCAAAGTTAAACTTTTAGAAAACACGTCACGAATTTGTCGAGGTTTATTCCTTTTCACTGCGTCTCATGTTTTTAAAGGCAATCTGTGTGATGGGCGATTCGGCTCTTTGTATTAAGCAATGCATAAATACATGATGCTGTTTTGTTCATAATTGTTTACGCAATTTACAAAATTATATTTGATTTATATAAGTTAATTTAGACGTAATGCACATTTTTTAATAGACAGTTATTTCCTTGTGTTGACAATTTAATGCGCTGCATTATTTTACTCATTGCGCCTTCCTGTGGCCTCAGGAAACAAGCCAAAAGTTTCCTTAAGACCTATTTAATCTGCATATAAAACATTAGAAATTAGATATTTGTTTAATTTTTATTTTGTGTTCGACTGTAAAAACAAAAAAATATTTGTTGTTTGTCTCAAATTGGGTTAAAGATACAGTGGTTAAATTTAAACATTTTTTTCTATTGCTCTTTGTTTTAAAAAAAGGTTATAAAAAAATGTCAATAATTATCGATACCGAATGATATGAAATATCATATCATTGATACATTTTTTTAGCTATATATCGCCCAGCCCTAGTTACGTCTATAAAGGTAAACAGCTGGGAAAGAAATCGCATGTTTAGATCTGTGTGGCAGCAACTTAATATACAGTAAACAAATCAATAAATCCATTGCTCTTTTGTCTCCTCTGAGGCTTGGACTCTAAACAGTGTTCTGTGGTCGTCAGTGCAGCCAAAGACAACAGTTAGCATGCTTTGCACGAACTTTCATCATGGCGTTAGAACTGGTACATCACTGCCACTTGCGAAAATAGAATGGTGGCGCCGTGGGTGGAAACTTGCAGAATAAGGAGCAGTAATATTATAAGAAGATCCCCTTTCAATGTCACGGGTGAATGAAATCTGAGCAGCTTCTTTTTTCACAAGCTTGCAGAGAAAGGCTTACCGTAAAAAATTACTGAGTTGTTTTTTTTTGTTTGTTTTTTTTTTTACATTTTCTGGGTTGACCCGATTATGGCACTTAAACAAAAAGTCAGATTTGCATGATGTGTCACCTTTAACACAACTAATACTTTAACATCAATACTAAAATGGATTATAAACTGTTGGCTTATGTTCAATGACATGAGAATAAACAGTATATTAACTTCTAAAGCCACATTTTGTAATGTATACTGAATACTTCTGACACAATGTCATTTGGGGTGTTTCTCAGCAAATATTGATACGTAATTACATGTGATTTATTCAATGAATTAATTAGTATTTCATGAAATATATTAATTTAAATCATTTAAAAAGATAAAAGTAAGATTAAAGTTAGTTAAATCCACACATATTTATATAACTGAGACAGTATCGGTTAGGGCTATCAGATAGAGATTCTACTATATCATGAATAATCACAACATGTAAATATAAATGCACACCACAGTACAAAAAGTTATTCACATGTTGATGAAACATACATAAATTAGAAAATTAAGTTCAGAACGTGCTTGAATTTGCCATGTTGTTGCCATGAAATGGCAAGTTGCAATAGTCTTTTCTTCCCTATTATGATGGATCATTGCCATTTGCTATTGCTGTGATCTCAAGCAAGTGACAGTTTGACCCACTCTTATACCAGTAAACACGTCAGAGAAGGGATGTCGTTGCAAGTTATTTTGATTAAAAATTATAAGGGCACATCAGTTAAAAAAAAAAAAAAAAAAAAAAAAATGCAGAGTTAAATTATTCATAATAAACACTGCAATATTGCTGCAATAGGGCTGGTCTGAGTATTTCAAAAACTGCTGATCTATTGGGATTTTCACGCACAACCATCTGTAGGGTTTACAGAGAATGGTCCGAAAAAGAGAAAATATCCAGTGAGCGGCAGTTGTGTGGACGAAAATGCCTTGTTGATGTCAGAGGTGAATGGGCAGACTGGTTAGAGATGATAGAAAGGCAACAGTAACTCAAATAACCACTCGTTACAACGAAGGTATGCAGAATACCATCTCTGAACGCACAACATGTTCACTTTACTCAAATGGCCTCCACAGTCACCAGATCTCAATCCAATAGAGCACCTTTGGGATGTGGTGGAACGGGAGATTCGCATCATGGATGTGCAGCCGACAAATCTGCAGCAACTGCGTGAAGCTATCATGTCAATATGGACCAAAATCTCTGAGGAATGTTTCCAACACCTTGTTGAATCTATGCCACGAAGAATTAAGGCAGTTCCGAAGGCAAAAGGGGGTCCAATCCGGTACTAGCAAGGCGTACCTAATAAAGTGCCCAGTGAGTGAGTGAGCGAGCGTGTGTGTGTGTATATATATATATATAAAAAAAATTTTTTTTGCAAAAAACATTTACTTCTGTCGTGAACTGAGGGTTTGCTCATATCAGCCCCTCCTTAGTATCAATTCAAGTGTTGTATCAGTCAAATGTAGTATTTAGGTACAGTTTCAGCCATCAGCCAAGTTACGAAACGCCATTGCAATTCCATTATTGCCATTTCAAATGTCAATTTCCTTAAACGAATCAGACAATCTTAAACATTAAAGCACTGAGTAGCGATGACCCAACACATTCAGGCAAATCCTGAAATGGTGATAATTGCACACCTTTCAACGTCACAGGGAGTTGTTTGCGAGCAAACAGCGTCGCTCTAAGCTCACACTCGCGTTCACCACGCCTGGGAAATGGTTCATGCTGTGCTTTAATGATTTCCTTCCTTCATTCCTTTGCCAAGTTAAAAAATTCCCTTGTTTCATGATCACGTGCTTGCTACTATAATCAAGTGTTCTGAATCATTTACGTCAGCTTGTTACAATAGGTAGCACAAGGATCAAACTTTCACCTGTGATGCAGGTAACGCAAAGCTATTAGTAATACGTAGTAATTCCAAAATCAAGCAACATTTTCAAGTTGCAGAGGCTTTATTTCCACACTGCATTGACAAGTTTCCTGAGGATATTGAATGAAAAAAAATCCTACCTTGAAACACTGACAACGAATGATGCATGTTGCACAATTACAAACACAAAATAAAATTATTGATAATCCATGCCACCGAGAACAAATAATGACCTCAACAGGTTTTTCCTGTACAATCGCCATCTTCAACTTGTCAGACAAAGAGATCCCAAACTCTAAGTGGTTGAGCCAACTGGTTAAGCTAATATTGTGTCAGGCTACACAAGCAAACAAACAAAAAATAGACACAAAGTTTGGAATAATGAAGATTTTTAATGTTTGTGAAAGAAGTCTCTTATGCTCATCAAGTCTGCATTTATTTGATCAAACGTGACCCTGGACCACAAAACCAGTCTTAAGTTGCAGGGGCATATTTTTAGCAATAGCCAAAAATACATTGTATGGGTCAAAATTATCCATTTTTCTTTTATGCCAAAAATCATTAGGATATTAAGTAAAGATCATGTTCCATGAAGATATTTAGTGAATTTCCTACCGTAAATATATCAAAACTTAATTTTTGATTAGTAATATGCATAGCTAAGAACTTTATTTTAACAACTTTAAAGGTGATTTTCTCAGTATTTTGATTTTTTTGCACCCTCAGATTCCAGATTTTCAAATTGTTGTATTTCGGCCAAATATTGTCCTATCATAACCGACCATACATCAATGGAGAGCTTATTTATTCAGCTTTTAGATGATGTAGAAATCTCAATTTCGAAAAATTGACACTTATGACTGGTTTTGTGGTCCAGGGTCACAAATACACAATAAAAACAGCAATATTCTGAAAACATATTACAGTTTAAAACAACTGTTTTATATTTTCTATATATAGAAAACAACTGTTGTGATTTATTCCTATGATGGCAAAGCTTAATTTTCAGCATCATTACTCCAGTCTTCAGTGTCACATGATCCTTCAGAAATCATTCTAATGTGCTGATTTGGTGCTCAGTTATACAGGTGCATCTCAAAAAAATTAGAATATCGTGAAAAGTTCATTTTTTCTTGTAACTTATTTCAAAAAGTGAAACTTTCAGATATTCTAGATTTATTGCATGTAAAGTAAAACATTTCAAAAGTTTTTTTGTTTTAATTGATTAGAAGCTTACAGCTCATGAAAGTCAAAAATACAGTATCTCAAAATATTAGAATATTTATATTTGAGTTTCATTAAATGACAATCCCTACAGTATAAATTCCGGGTATCTCTTGTTCTTTGAAACCACAATAATGGAGAAGACTGCTGACTTGGCAATGGTCCAGAAGACAATCATTGACACCCTCCACAAAGAGGTTAAGTCACAGAAGGTCATTACTGAAAGGGGTGGCTGTTCACAGAGTGCTGTATCAAAGCATATTAAATGCAAAGTTGACTGGAAGGAAGAAACTGGGTAGGAAAAGCACAAGCAACAAGGATGACCGGAAGCTTGACAATACTGTCAAGCAAAACCGATTCAAACACTTGGGAGAGCTTCACAAGGAGTGGACTGAAGCTGAAGTCAGTGAATCAAGAGTCACCACGCTCAGACGTCTTCAGGAAAAGGGCTACCAAGCCACTTCTGAAACAGAAACAACATCAGAAGCATCTTACCTGGGCTAAGGAGAAAAAGAACTGGACTGTTGCTCAGTGGTCCAAAGTCCTCTTTTCAGATAAAAGTAAATTTTGCATTTCATTTGGAAATCAAGGTCTGGAGTCTGGAGGAAGACTGGAGAGGCACAGAATCCAAGCTGCTTGAAGTCCAGTGTGAAGTTTCCACAGTCAGTGATGATTTGGGTTGTCACGACATCTGCTGGTGTTGGTCCATTGTGTTTTATCAAATCCAATGTCAATGCAGCCATCTACCAGGAGATTTTGGAGCACTTTATGCTTCCATCTTCTGACAAGCTTTATGGAGATGCTGATTTCCTTTTCCAGCAGGACTTCAGCACCTGCCCACAGTGCCAAAACCACTTTCAAGTGGTTTGTTTACCATGATATTACTGTGCTTGATTGGCCAGCCAACATGCCTGACCTGAACCCCATATAGAATCAATGGGATATTTTCAAGAGAAAGATGAGAAACAGTCGATCCAGCAATACAGACGAGATGAAGGCTCAATAGTGCCTCAGCAGTGCCACAGGCTGATCGCTTCCATGCCACACCTCACTGATGTAATGTAATTTACCAGAAAATGTAATTGAATATGAGTTGTGCTAAGGTAGTATTATTGCCCATAAGCCGACAGGCCCCAAATAACAAAGCTGTATTGAGTATCCGGCATTGTCAATGAAACACGAAACACTTTACTAACCACATCAGATGTGCTCAGTGGAACTGAAACTCTGTTTATATAGATCAGTCACAAGGGCAAAAAGTATGATTGCGCATTTTTACAAGTTTCAAGCTAAACTAATTGTTCACACAAAACGGGTTATATGACATGAAGTCTAGAAATTTGAGACGCAACAGCATTCTTTTGAAGTCAAACAAGTCACGTAGGTGTGAATCTCTCCCTACACTGCCTGGTCAATGACTCCGTGCAAGTATCATGGGACATATTCATATGCATGTCACTGTCTCCTTTTGTGGAATTCTGAGAAGACATTTACTCAACACAAGTGAGCCGGAAATTTGTTCATATTGCGTGGGATTCTGGCTTAATTAATGAAATGGAAATCTTTTTTTTTTTTATCTAGGAAAAATGAGAGCTGACATGACGTAGAGGGTCAAAAGAGCAGCACTGGTGTGGCCATGAGATACAATCCTCCTGGAAATTTCCCATAAAGTGACCATAATCAAATACGCAATCTGAGTCTTTGGTTATGCAAGTACAGCAATGAAGAAATTACTGTGAAGGGAAATAAAACCAACAGGAGAAGACTATTGTGATAATGTCAGGAAAGACCAAAATGCCGGAAGATTCAAAATGAGTGTTAAATTTGCAACTTGAAGTGTGCCAATGCAAGAAGAGCCACCCTGCAGTGCTTTCCACAAAGAATTAATGGATATAAACATCGTCAAGTGTGAATTTGGGCCATAGGTGCGTTTCAATTCATTTTATGCTCACTGACAGTTTAAATGTGACATAGCAACTAGGGATGGGTGACGATTTTCGAATATTCGATTAGTCGATTTATTCATAGAATATCGAATAGGTTGTGCGATTATATTTGTCTAAAAATTCTCCATGCTTTCAGTGCTGATGCGGTGGTGACGTGTAAGCAGAGGTAAGCGTTGGCAATAACGCACCTAAAAGCTGTCAAAGACAACAGAAGAACAGACTCTCTCACGCGAACACTGTAGACTAGCAACTTAGAACAATGTCAAATAAGAGTTCTGTGCGGACCACAAATATCCCCGACTGGGTTAGGTGCGCGCTGAATCCGTACTGGGAACGGCACGGAAAACAAATAACGCGTTCTACGGAGCCACTAAAGGGACATATGGTTAGCCGCATGCTAGCAATAGCCTGTTATATTACAGTACATGCAGTTTCACGTACCAGCAACAGAGTAGGACGATGGCGAATGATTTGCAGATCCTGAGCACCACTGACAAACATCTAATCTTGTAAAATGTGTGGTAAATACTGCCGCTCCATAGTACAAACATGTGATCGCGAATCTCCAAAGTGAAAGTAAAACGGTTGCGGGCGCGCGCATTCAAAAGCGTTTTCAACGCCCCACATATTAATAACGGCTCACTGATGCCCGCAGTTAATATACAGAATAATTACCCAACGATATAATTGTGAGAGAAAGTATTGGAATATATTTTTTGAGCAGTTTAATACCTTATGAGCAGTTGATTTATGCTAATGTATGGACTGCTATGTTAATAAGTGCTGTTATTCTGTTACGTTTATTATATTAATATGTTTCAGCATGTTACAATCATTATATGGCTTGAGTTAAGATAGCCTATCTTTAAATAAATTGAACAGTTTGTTATCATACAGATTAAAAGCGTGAATGGTCTCTCTCTCTCTCTGTTCATGGGTGTGTAACACTATAACGTGACGTGCGTGCGTGCATGCATACAGGGAAGGGGTGCTATTTTCGAATAATCATCGAATAATTCCCAGCAATTTTCAAATATTACTTTTGTTTGAAATGCCCATCCCTAATAGCAACATACAGCTAAAATAGATATAGTAATTACAAAGAAGAACCTTGTCTAAGTGTACTCATTTTAAAAGGGTGAAAACAACAAATATATTAAAAGTATTATTTTATCTACATTTTTTCCACTGTTTAATTTAGTTTCACTTTATAAAATACTCTGTACATGCAGGTTGCACATGCGCATTAACTTGGTTTTGGACTAATCAGTCATTTCACAAGGTGGCAAAACTGGCCCGGGCCGTTGTTTCACAGTAGGAAACGAAACTAAAGAGACAGTACAACAACAAAATAGCAGAGACTGCAGCAACGACAGACAGCCACACTGATGAGCACTTGTGTGAGAGGGTTTTGAGTAGGGATGTAACGATTCGATTCATGATTCTGAGTTCACGATTCGATTCACAATTTTTTTTTTTTTTTTTTTTTACAAAATGAGATTTAAGACAAATTATAAATTAAATGTGTCCTTTTATTCTTGCTTGGACAAAATGCAGCACGTTTCTTTGTGTATATAATACACTATAATAATATACTAATATAGCACTTGCATATTATTGCTCTTTTGTTGGTTTTGATTGCTTCTATTCTCCTCATTTGTAAGTTGCTTTGGATAAAAGCCTTTGCTAAATAAAAGTAAATATAATGTAAATGTAAATAAAACGAAATTGAAATTTTAAAACAAGCTCCAAATAAAGTAACACAAACGAAAGAAATCTCTTCATATAAACAAAATAAGGCTTTGTCTGTGCTCTTTCCATTTAAAATTAGAGGCAACCACCGCATTTTAATCATGATCCAAACAAAGATGCTGCATACATGCAACATGAGCGGTTTATAATCTAAATTAGATTGTATAATTTCAAAATTTGAAGCAAAAACAGAATGGTCTGACTTCAGTTTTGTGAAACTACTGTATACAAAATATCTGCATGAAATGAAAGGAGCTGAATGAGACGCAGATTCACTCTCTGCCAGCAGGTGGCGCTTTAAGCGTTTCCTTGGTTTCCGCTGGAAACAAAGCAGCGCTGCACTTATGAGCTTTAATATGCATTATACATAATCGTCACATATTTGAATCGATTTTCAACCGGCTTGCGGTTAATCGTTACATCCCTAGTTTTGAGATAGCAGCAACTTTAGTTTAAAAGTGTACAAAGACATTTTTAACTTCTAGAGAAAAGTAGAGCAGACACTGTACAAAGATGAAGCTTTCTAGAGCGCATGTATTGTACACCTCAAATGGACTATACTTCAAGGGCTAAGTATACTTGGGCCTTTATTCTGAACTTGACTAAATTCCTATCAAAGTAATAGACCAGCACGCAACAAAGGGGAATTTAAATCACTTTAATCTCTGTGAATGACTGCATAGGCAACACCAAAATAATTAGTGGAAATGCATGTAGATTCTGTGGTCAGAATTTCCATCCTAAATTAACATGAACTTCACAAGCAACACGCACGTTAAGTCCATTCACTGCAGCAGACTTCAAAATAATTTTTTTTTTACAGAATAAAAACCTATACACCCCAAAAATTGCACAGCAGCTGGGCATTTAAATTGGAACTGCCATATTTCACCAGATTTATGATTTTAGTGTGCAAAATGTATCAGGCGGGTCTGTGACCTTTCAGCAAGACTGAGACTAGTGTTAAGCAGGAAGCTTTAAACTCACCTGGGTGGCATGTTCGTGGGTGAACGTGGTTTGAGTGGCTTCTCCTTCTCATCCTTCTTCTCCCGTGGCTCTCTGGGAGGCCGCTCTCTAGGCCGTCCCTCTTTTTCGTCCCGTTTCAGATGATCCCTGTTCCAGTCCTCCTTCCTGCGCCGGCTCTCTTTCTCCCGTTCCCGCTCTCTCTCCCTTTCTCGCTCTCTCTGTCTGCGCTCCCTCTCACGGTGGTCTCTCTCACGCTCCCGCTCCCTCTCGCGGTGGCGCTCGCGTGGATCTCGTTCCCGCTCACGGTCCTGATACAAACAAATCCCAGTTGTTCAGTAGTACAAATACATGTACATGGCTCTCAGGAATATGTGATTCTAATCAAATGCAGCATTGAACAACCAACTATTTTGGTGTAATAAACATTTTGGTGTTAACTTTAATTCCTGTTATATAATTCAGCCTACACATTGTGTACAAGCACACTGTAAACATTTAAAAGACCCAGCATCAGTAACTTTGCACTTTAGTTTTATACTAAAAGCCCTTTGGAACAAATAACAGTAAAACAGCTGAATACTACATCAGTATGTACTCACAGGGTAGTACGGCAGTGGGGTCTCTGTGTACTGCACTCGGAAATTCTCATACTGGCCTCCTCGCCAAAAAGCTTCCATCTCATAATCATAGTATGGGTCGCCATATGGATCACTACCACAGAAAAGGTTGTTATAAATGTACAGCTGGGAAGAATAAACAACTGTGGTTTAAATAAATAGTGAGAGCACTAGAGTTAATATGTAGTGGGTTACACTGTATTTTAGGGGGACAATTCATTTACGATACTCACCCATAACTTGGATCTCTGAACTCAATATCACTGCAATGCAGAAAGAGAAAAGAAAAACATTACAGAATGGGTCAGCGCTTATGTCCATGGGCTTTGTTTAATGAAGAATAATTTAGGTTAAAATTTTCATGAATTAAGAAGAAACAATGTATATTTTAGGTGCTGCGATGGGTCACCATTTTGTGCATTTTTGTTCACCATTTTTAACCACCTTTTGCCATTTTAATTGGTCCTGTGGTGTGACGAAGGAATTTTTTCAAGTACAAAATTTCCATATAGTGGAAACTAATATGCATAATTATAAAAATGGTATTAACAACAGTCTTAGATGGATGACAATTACCTTAAGTATGTACATATTTGAACTTCATGAATCAGAAGAAACAAAGATAACAAATGGAAGAGATCACACTCCGATTAAGTTCCTGATAAGTCATTGCTTCGTACCCAGCATCTCTGATTTCTCTGGTGATACGATAGCCGCGTTCCCTGAAGAAGTCATTTTCTTTGTCAAAGTCTCGGTCATCTTCACCTATGGTTACGGTGAAACGTTTTTCCTCAAAGTCTGGTTCCTGCTCTTTACGGATGGTGGCTTTCTTCAACACCTAAGGGAAAATTTTTCAGTTGGAAGGCATTCAGGTATTCAAATCAACCATTAACCTTTCTTGTCTAACAAATCCTCCCTGCAGAAAACCATTGTATTTAGCATAAAATGTATCAAATACATATATCATTTTATCACAGTTACAAAGTTGACACTTTTTTTTGTTATCACAAAACCACTGCAGAACACACTACAGACTCATTTGAATGGATGAGTTCCCCTCAAAAAATCCATAACACTATAACAATACCTAGAAATGGAACTTTTTAAATAGTTGACTCAAAAACTTTTAAAACAGGTGAAAAAAAATGGTAAAAAATGGTGGTGATAACTGTACCTCTTTGGCATGTCTAAGGCCTCTTTCCCAGGCGCTCTCCACCGGAGGATCTAGAGGAGGTGGAGGGGGAGGCAACTCTTCTACGTCAGGGGCTCCCTGGAAGATTCAAACAAGATTCAAATGTTAAATTGAAATTTAAACTTAATTTTAATTCAGGAATAAACAAAATAGTAGAAAATTCATTACAAAGGATGCATACCCAGGGGTTAGCAGGCATGAGGGGGTGAGGCCCACCTCCTCCTCCTCCAGGAGGTGCACCGTTAGGAGAGAAGGGGTCTGGCTTGGAGATGAGGGAGTAGTTGCCTTTATCATTGACTCCTGGATGGATGAACCTACAGATCATGCCCCATGTGCAGTTACCTGTCAGAGACCAGACAGAAGCCATTGCGATATTCAAATATATATTGATAGTTTTAAAAATGTTAAATAATCACCATCTACTGCTTTGGAATATGTGCTCTGAAGGTGAATTTGCTCATAGAAAAGATACTGCATTCAATTGCTCCCCCTACTGTTGTAATTTAGGCATACACTGAACAACAAACTACATGCAAATGCCACGCTTATCAAACTTGAACAATTTTCCTTGATGATAACACGCTTTTGATTATCGCCTTGGGCTACATAAATACAGCAAATGTAGAAAAGCTGTATCACCATTCATGAAATCACATGAATGAAGAATTACCTTTCATGAAAAACCTGCAGATGGGTCGGGGTCTGATCTTCCTATCCATGGGGTCCTTCACTTCCCCCTCTTCAAGATCATCATCCTAAGAAAATCAACAGAAAAACTCTTAGTATAGTACTTTTTAATGACTGGTAGACCAAAGGTAGGTCACTTACTGTTTAAAAGTTTGGGGTCAGTAAGATTTTTTTAATACTTTACTCTTCAAGGACACATTTAATTGATCATAAGTAAAAGTAAAGACTTCTACATTGATTAAAAAATTTATTTCAAATAAATGCTGATCTTTTGAACTTCCTGTTCATCAAAAAAATCTCGCAAAAGTGTATCATGGTTTCCACAAAAATATAAAGCAGCCCAACTGTTTTCAACATTGTAAATGAGAAAATACTACTTGAACACCAAATCATCATACTAAAAAGATTTCTGAAGAATTGTTTATGTTGAAAATGAAATAAAATGTATTTAAATAGAAAATAGAATAAATGCAGCGTTGGTGAGAATAACAGACTTTTTAAAGAACATTTGAAAATCTTGCTGCCCCAAACTTTTGAATTGTAGTGTAAGTATTTATTTTATTTATATATTATATAATTAGTCGATCAGGTGATATAATAATATAATTGTTTTCTGATTTAGCAGCATTGTAGCATTTCTTTTCCAATCTAGAAGAAAAACGATCTGCATTCCATTGCTCCCTCTACTGTTGTGGTCTGGTCATACAAAAACAAAATTCTCTGCGTCATGCAAAACAAATTTACACAAATATCCTTGGGTTTCATAAAAATTAAAAATGCAAACTATTAAGTTAAAAAGCAATGGTTTTATCAGCAAAAAACACACATAAGAAAAAAAAAACATCCTAACTTGCTCTGCAGTGGCAAACTGAGACTGAACAGCTCCTATTATCATATGCTACTCACAAATGATTTCAATATACTTACATCTATCTCTCCCTCATCAATCTCTCCATCATCTTCCTCTTTCTTTTTATCCCGGAACGAATCTCTCCTGCCTCCCTCTCTTGAGTCCTCAGATTTTCTCAGGGGTGTGTCTTTTTTATCTGGGGGCAAAATTGGTTTTCTTTCCTTTCGTTTCCGTCTTTTCTCCTCCTCTTCATCATCCTCTTCCTCATCTTCTCCATCCTCCCCAGTGGGACCCTTCTCTGCCTCGTCCTCCTCAGGAGCAGCAGCACTCGGCTCTTCTGGAACCTCCTCGTCATAATCCAGCTCATGTTCATCCAGATCTCTGGACACCGAAGATTCGTCCTTCAAATCACTCACGACCATCGCCGCCCTCCTCCGCCTCCTTCTCTCTTCTTCCTCATCATCCTCTTCTTCAAGCTCAGCATGGCCAAGGCCAGACTTGGTGGTTGCCTCATCCTCATCGTCTCGCTCCTCTTCTGCTGGGGTGAAAGGTCGCTCGTGTTCTGGCCCTGGCGAGTCAGGATCAGGTGATCTCGGCGTCTCAAGGATTTCCTCCTCAGGAGACCGGCAGGCATTCTGTCTGCTTCCTCGGACCGTCAAACCGAGGTCTTGTTGGTGGATTTCTTCTCTCTCCTCCCTGTCCATCTTGTAGTCTTCAAGGTCTGATACCTCCTCAGGATCTTCTCCTCCAGCTGCTACCCTGTCTCCATCCTCAAAGTCTGAGTCTCCTCCACCCTCCTGTACTTCATTCTCATCATCATTCAAAAGCTCACTGTCTGACACACCTTTGTCTACTTCTGCTGGGGACTCGGGCGACTCTAGCAGCTCGTTGTCGGAGAGACCCTTCTCTTCCTCCTCAGGAGATTGTGGGGACTGGGTGGGGCTCTCAGGCGTATCCATCAGCAAGAACTCTGAAGCAGACATTTAATATTAGCCAAAAAGTTAGTACAGAAAAAGGACAAGAAAAACAACAACAACAAAAAGCCTAAAACCCAATCCAAATGATTACAACGCTTACTAAAATAACACCTTTTTTAACTACTGGAAACCTAACACTTTTATAACAAATCTAGTAAACACTTATTTGGCCTGTAATGTTTTAATTAACATTAATTAATTATATTCAATAACAAATAAAATGAATTAAAATATAACATTTATTATAATAAGAACATATTTTTCCATTAAAATATGGTTTAAAAATTATATTTTAAATACACATCCTAAAACCAGTAGCTTCCTAAAACGCTACCTGCAACAAACTTAGTAAATACATATTTGGCATATGATTTTTTTTTGTTGTTTTTAAATATTGTTAATTTCATAAAAATATATTAATTTACTATATATATATATACACATATGTGTATATATATATATATATATATATATATATATATATATATATATATATGTATATATATATATATAGTAAATGAATATATTTTTATTAAATTTAATTAACAATAAAGCCAATGCTTGAACCCTCTGAGGGTTTACTTAAAACTAAATATAAACAACTACAACTATTTATGCTTGTAAGCTTTTAAATGTTAACATCGTTCAAATATTAAAAATTGGACAGTGTTTGTAAAATTACCAAAAATATGCTTTACTGCGGTTGATACCTCACATATTAACCTGACTTTAAAAACGCTTGTCATTTTATTTATTTTTGAATGACAGTGTCTTATACAAAGCTAACAGTTTTTATTGTAGCAACAATCATTTTAATATCAATGGTATTTAGGTGAAAACTATAAAATGGTGATTTTACATAAGGTGCTCTTTCATAAACAAAATCCCTATTAAATCGAATTGATTACCATACTAGCTCTTCTATAACAACAACTCTATATTAGCCTGCTAACGTTAAATAGCTTTACCGCATTCAAAACTTCACAAATAAACAAACTCTTCCATACCACACAAAGGCCAATCATTGAATCATCTGGAACTTGTTTACCTTCTCAGATTTAAGGCAATGGATTCATGCGAGGGAAACCGACACATGTCTGACTAGCCGCTTTATCTTTAACGGGAGAGCTCGTTGATGCCGATGCGGCTAACAGGCCCGAATCCTGCCCGCACACTAGAAAACGACACCATTTCCGACATTTTCCGAACGATCGCGCCGCTTAAACGCCTAGACTTGAGCTTAAATAAAACATACGTTACTTTCCAAGTCTAAATTCGCGAGTTACGGCGTTGCACGCTGTTTCTTCGATGCACACTGGCTAAAATCTCATGCAACAATAAAGCGCTCCCTCCTGCACAACACACGGACATCGCGTATTAAAACACATTCGGTCACCTTTCAAACCACAGAGTCTCGGGAGACAGGGTCTCAGTGTAGGGAGTCACCCGGTCTCTCTCCTTGTGGTGACTGTGTTCAAACAATGAGCGATTTGTCTGGGTTTCTTATTTTTCTCTACCGGAGAAATTCATAAACCCTGCACTACACAGTGAGAGCGGCCATTACCCAGACGTCATCAAAGCGCGACCAGGCGATTTTTTTTCATTGCATAGAATAAATTTCACAAACAAGTAACAGAAAGGAGATAATTATTGAATTATTATTAGAAAACAATAGAAAATAAAAATATTAAATATACAATACATAAATATATTTAGACATACATTCATACACACGGGAACAATATATAGCCTACAGAAGTCATACAGGAACAAATGATACAATTATATAACTTATCATTTAAACATATTTCTCAAAAGTAATATTCATTTATTTAGGAGTACAATATTTTGTGAATGCATCTTTAGTTACACCCTACAGTGTGCCTCAAATCACTCAGGACACACGCACGAATTACCGGTGAGCTCTTCCACTAGGGGGCGCTGTTGTAATGAAGGGACCTACAGTTAAGAAGACTTACAGTTAAGAGTGCATTTACTAGCGCTTCTGTACAAGATCAGATTATTTTTTCGTCATGTCAAATACTTAATATCAGTGCATTTTGTTTTTCATCTGGGGTTTACAGCCGACACTGCATGAGAGCTGTTTTGGTTCCAAACTACAAGAATGATGTCTGGTAGGAGACGCTTTATTCTCTATCTTGAGAAGTTATCGATGTCAGTTTCCATAATACGCAAATTTTAAGTGATTTTCTTAAATCGTAACTTCATTGCCAGAAGTGTTCTTTTTGAAGACAAAGGTATATGTATATATCTTAAAACGCACTTATAGCCTATAAGTATATTCCAAGACAAATGGTTAAGAGCTGTGCGTTTTACAACACTGAAATTCTTATAGCTTGTTTCGTTCAAGTCTATTTTAATATATAAAGCTGCTCAGGTAGAAGATCGGTGCTAATGTTTACTAACGTTTTTGTAATACTATAAAATACACAATTTTGCATTTTAATATTGCGATAGGCTACAAAAAATTACAAACTGAGCGTGTATATTTTTGAGTAGATTGAGAGGTTCTTAAATTCACCTAATCTTTAAGGCGCCAAAATATTTAGCAAACTGGATGTTGCTTTAACAACTTGCTAAAAAAAGATGAATATTGCTTTAAAATGTGCAAAATTCTAAATTATTAGTTTTACTCGAACTATGATTATTTCCCGTGCATTAATGAAACATCTGCTTTCCTGTTCAGGTACAAACATATAAGAGAGACGGTGATTTTCTCACGGACGGCAGGCTGTGTCCCAAATCTAGTGAGACCCCTAACTAGACAGCGTTTTTATGCGCCTCAAAATGCTGTCTAGTTAGGCAGCTCACTTGGTTTTGAAATACAGCCGTGCTGTACGCATTAGAGCGCATTCTACTGATTTATGATTCTGGTAGTGATACAGTCAATTAGGAGAGCTAAACAAATGTGAATGACAGCCCGTTTCATAGCTGCACATCTGACTCTCCCATCATCTTTGAATCAAGCTCAGAGAAAGAAAAGGAAGAGCTCTCGTTTATATGTGACAGCAGAAATCTGATGGATGTTACAAATACTGTTGTGCTTCTGTTGAAAAGCAGGTGTAGCCACTCATTATTATTTGCCTTATTAATATTTTGAAAATTTTCTAACATGTCCCTTATATGAATATCATTGTTTCTTTTATTCAAACAAAGACAGCATACTAAACATATAGAGGGACGCACACACATTTGTGTTCCTCTTCAGTTTACATGATTGGAAACCGCAGTGCTCTTGTCCATATCTGGACTGCCAGAGCAGTAATAATGGAATATGAAATAGAGTAAGATGAAGTCCGAGCAGGGTTTTGCAGGGTTGGGAATTCAGGATTGAGTTAAATTACTTTTCACATCGTGTCCACCTCAATTTATTAGGGAAGCCCCGAGAGGCAATGCAGTCTTATTTACGAGGCAAAGAGACGGTTGAAAAGAGCAACAGATGTCTGGATTTTTCAAGCTCCTGTGAACAACGTCTTGGCCCCATTTAGTGGCTTTAATGGATTTCAAAACACTATTTTCAGACTAGAATTAATGTTCAAATACGTTGTGGAAAACATTGCGTTCTTACATTATAAGGAGTATTCAACAGACTTTTCTACCATTTGGTGTCTTTTTGTGAAATATACACTGAAAAACAGCTACAGAGGTAATTCAAAGATTTGTAAGATAATTCAGTGCACAGAAAAAAACATTAAAAAGGTTGCATTTGATTTAAAGATCCTGGGATATTAAACGTGCCATTTGCCACAGCAGCTGTGTGGCTTTAAAGTCTTTCTGTGATTTTTCTAACTAATCGCCGTGCACCACTTAAAATGTCTCATTTGAATAATTAAAAGCTTCTCATCCTGTCTCAATAATGTTCACAGGAAGTCTCCTAAAATCCTTACTAGAGCAAGTGTTATGGGAATATTTGTAAAGAGAACAAATAGGAAGTCTGTGTCTGCATCACGTTATTTTAATATGTGATGCTCCCACCTCAGTGTACGCCTTATCTTCTTGTGCCAGATGAAATGGACTGTTATTTAGTAATTAACAGATGGCTATGAAATCCTCTTAACAGTGATTGAGACTTGCTTTTTCCCGGCTGACTTCTGCAATCTTTTATTCCAGAGTGATCAATTGGATGGATGCTCGCATTAACGTGGGAAAAAAATTCGTCTCTGGATTTCAAAGCGATGCTTTTAATGGAAGGATACTGTTACAGAAGAAATAATGGGCTGCGGTCAGCAGATGAACATCATTATGCTGTTGAAGCCAAGAAAATTAAACAACATACTTAATGAGAGAAAAGAACATCAATAAAAGCTGGAACTAAACAGACAGTTTTTTTTTCATATTCTGTCTTTTGAATATCAAACAGATTCTATTCTGCTTTCTTTCTCGTCCTCCAATTTGATTTCTGCCTGTTTCTTCACATCTTGTATGTAAATACTCACACCAAGAGGACTAATCATGCAGGAAAATGTGAGCTCCAGAATGGACACCCCCACCAACATCTCCCTTGTGGGGTCCGGGGACGCCGTGTCCGAGTCCCTGGAGTATAAGGCGGTATCTGTGTTCCTGGTGCTGCTGGTGTGTGGCGTGGGCATAGTGGGAAACATCATGGTCGTGCTGGTGGTTCTTACCACACGGCACATGCGTACACCCACCAACTGCTATCTGGTGAGCTTGGCCGTGGCAGACCTGATGGTCCTGGTGGCCGCAGGTCTGCCGAATATCTCTGAGAGCTTGATGGCCACCTGGGTGTATGGGCATGCTGGGTGCCTGGGCATCACCTACTTTCAGTACCTTGGTATTAATGCGTCCTCCTGTTCGATTACAGCCTTCACTGTGGAGAGGTAAGACCTAAAATGAAGTAATATAAAACTGAAATTAAATGACTCAGAGCAGAACTTAAAGAATGTAACAAGACTGTGATAGTAAAATATTATAATAATATATGAAGATAAATGCTCTGAGAAGGAATATTGGTAGTCTTTGACGCTCATCATTTATGTGTTAGGTATACAAACAATATATTTTCTCTTTTTTCCACAGATACATCGCTATATGTCATCCAATGAGGGCTCAAACGGTCTGTACGGTATCCCGAGCCAAACGCATCATTGCCGGGGTGTGGGCTTTTACCTGTGTTTACTGTATGCTCTGGCTGTTCCTGGTGGACATCCAGGTGAACCCTGACGGTCGTGTTCAGTGCGGCTACCGCGTATCTCGAGACCTCTACCTGCCCATCTACCTGATCGACTTTGCCATCTTCTATGTGATCCCACTGCTTCTGGCCATCGCTCTTTACGGTCTAATCGCCCGAATCCTTTACCTGAATCCTCTGCCCCACCCACCAGACTCGGGTACCATAATCGCCCCCACTCTCAGGAGGAGCTGCAAAGAACCAGCGGACGCCGGAAAAGCGGGTCGTCAGGGACGCCCAAAGAGCGCGCTTTCTTCCCGGAAACAGGTGAGTGTGTGTATGTGTGCAAAAGTTTGTATTTAGACAATTAATTCCGCATTTTGATATCCACCGAGATTGCAGTCGAGGGCAAACGAGGGGCAGTTCTTCCCTCCTGTACCGTGCCTTATGATTATTATCTCACATTTGTTTTTTGAAAGGTCAGTTCTCTTTTTTATGAGAATAATGTTTCACTCTACTAAATGTCAGTTTGTGAGGAGAGGAGCGTGTCGATATTTCCTGGTGTGAGATGAAAATAGTATTTAAAGTAATTGACACAATTAATTGGCAATATTTTGATATTCAAAAGTCAATCTTTTATATTTTTATTTAATATTATATTTTACTTGGTTGCATCTTAATTTGTAAAAGCCAAGTGACTAGAATTTTGCATTAAAAAAAGCAATAATTAAAATAATTTATACCTAGCTGCCTTTGTTTGTCGTAAAACTTAAATTATCATCACATAGAATGTGTGCTTGTGTTTCTTGCATGCGACAACTAACACAGCACAAACCTTGGTGTCCAATGTGTGAAAAAATGACTCCTAGTCACCGATTCTTTTTGATGATTTAATCAAAAGAATTCACAGCTTTGAATCAGTCACTCAATCAGAAGCAGCATTAGTTTTTCGTCTATGACAATGCGTAATTAAAAGATGCAGAGTTTTATGTAGTAAATTAGGTCCAATTGTACTTTACATAAGAAAGAGTCTGTTTAGGTGACATTTTGGAACCATTACCAACACTTTTTACTGATAGCTTCAAAATGGAGGTAATTTATACTAAATGTTTTCTAAATCTAGTCATTTTTGGTCTGGAGTTCTGTATAAAGCACAATAATATCTCTGCACACCTTCATTTGTGCAAATAAACACATATATGGATGCAGACCAAACATCTGAGCTCATTATTTATTGTGTGAAAGTGTACCTAATGGCAGAATATCATCATAAAGCAGATCATCAGGATCTATCTCATCAGAAGAGAGGCATTAGGGGCCATCAGGGTACTGTTTGGGTCTACATTACCGTCACTGCATCAGCCACAGCTGTGTTGTGACTCTGGAATAATAGACCCTGTGATAGATCACAGACATTAGAGATATGATCTATGCAGGAAGTGAGAAAAAACGAAATGCATGAAGCCATGCGAAGGCCAAGAATTTCAGAAGATCTTTGCCCTGAATCAAGATGAATGTACACAGTCATATAGTTGACAATGACAGCTGCTTCATTCAATTGACAGATAACATATAACATCAACTACCCAGGTATTTTAGTATCACTAAGATACTTTTATTATTATTTTTAAGAATAATTTTAGATTTTTGTATTGAATTATTTTTAGTGTTATATTTTCCATTTTTATTTAAATTTTAGTCAAAATTGTAATAAATTTGTTTTGTCATTTTTAGTATTTTCATGTCTATATTTTTTAAATATATATATATATATTTTTAAAATAACTGAAATAAATGACCATTTCAGTTATTTTAGTACATAATGATAAATTAAATGAAAATAAGAAATGTTGCACTGCCAAATAGATGAAATAAAATAAATATACTTTTTTTTCATTTTACTTCCGTTAACGTTTAATTTCAAGTAATACATTTTTTATGGCATTAGTTTCAATTAATTATAATAACCCTCGCAGATAAACTTATACTTAGTTCTGTAGTTCTGAGACTTTAACGATAGTTCAGTGATATAGATCTAATGAACTCAATGATAGATTCAGAGCGTCAAAATGATGAGAACGGATATCATGCAATTCAGACCATTCAGTGACCTTACGTGCACGTGTCCCTGCGTTTACCACGAGTGCACTTATGTGTATGCGGAGATGCTCGCGTTCGCCTCAGATCAAAATCTTGAAAATTCAAGAGTGCCCCACTTGAGCGGAACATTTGCATAATATGATTTGTGATGTTCACTCAAGTATGCTTAATACTCCTGGAGATTATGCTCTTTGAGGTTATAAGAGCGGCTCCCTTTCTTCCGCATTTGTACCTCGGTTACGGCGCACCTCCAGCTCTTTGATCACTTCATCTGCAAATTTCATAAAGTTCAATACGATTCAAGATGCCTGTGCCACCGTGGTGGTTGAATGAAGTTATCTCTCCTATGAATCTGATAAAGTCATCACTACAGTAGAGGCACCCCTTTATTTAACCTAATCATGAGTAGCAGCCGGCTTTGTTTGTGCGGTGTTAAGACCTTGTTTTCCATTGATAAGCAATCACAATAACCAGATATTTCAAATGCATATTCAAATTGTCACTGCCAGTCATGCAGTCATTATCTCCTGCTTTGTTAATTAAAGGAGCTCCTCCCAGCCTCACACGGCTTCAATTAGATGCTTTGTTGTGCAGACAATTTTGTCATTATTATTGAAGGTCTCCGTCACCGGTTGTCTATCTCTAGCGTGAGACAATGAATACGCTCCAACCCCACAGGAGTCCCTGTGAATGTTAATGGGACGATTTTTAGTATGTATTTGTCGCTTGAAATGAGTGAGGACACACTAGGGAGGACTGCTTTGTTTTCTTTGACAAACAAAACATGGTGTGGATATATTCCACCCTTCTCACAGGGGTTCAGCAGTGTTTGCCTGTTAACCGTCACCGGGGACACAAAGATGATGTTTGACTGATGGAAGATGGAAGATGTTTGAGCGCGTCCCGTCTTGTTGTCTCTCTCTGTCATTCTCTCTACCCCTCCCTCTGTTTGCATGCTTTGGACTTCTTCATTTGTTTTAATGCAACAATAAAGTAAAATGCAATTGTTTCTGTAAGAGATCCAGACACATCCAGCACTCAGTCTGTTTGTATATTTTTTTTCTACATAATACCTCAAAAAGACCCAGAAGTGCTGCACTGTCAATACATGTATTATTTTCATTAATTGTGTGCAGATTTAAATATTACCATGGTCTATTTAGCTATCTAGCATAGATGATGTTTTGTCAAAATTGTTAAAGTGACTTATGATGGTTCTGAACACATACATTTTAAAGAGTTAAAAATGAATAATAATACACAGTAAGCCACAGTTTTCCAGTAGATATGTGTTTATGAATTTATAGTTACATTATAGCTAATTTAAGCTATTAGCCTTATATTTAAATTTAATAATAAAGTATAATAAATTGTTTGTTGTAGCCTATTTTTCTCTCCGGAAACCGTAATATTTATTTAAAAAATGCATAAATACATTTCTTTCTGACACATAACAAACACCTGTGATGGCAAAGCTGAATTTTTAGCAGTCATTACTCCAGTCTTCATTGTCACATGATCCTTCAGAAATCATTCTTATATATGTTTTCAGTTTTCTTTGGCAAATGGAAAGAAAAAAGCTGCATTTATTTGAAACAGAAATATTTTGTAACATTACACATTTTTTACTTTTGAACATTAGTGTAAATAGAATAGAATAAAAATAAACAGAATAGAAATTACTGAAGCACTGCTAACATCCTTCTCTTTCTGCACAAGAAAATGAAGGTTTTTTTTGTCTGTCACTGTTTGAAAATGCACACAGCCTGTCAAAAGCCAGGATTTTATGTTGTTATACGAACATTGTGAAGAAAATATTCAAGATTCATATCGTTAAAAGAAAATATTCAAAAGACGAAGGTTAAACTGGCACATGAACATCTGTTCACACTGTTAACAACTTCCTGTTAATGGCATGAAAACAACTTGTTAAAAAATAGTACAATATGTGACCACGACGAACATGTTTGCTGTCATTGTTAGAAAAACTTAAAAGGAAGTGTTCTGAATTCATACGGACGCTTTGAGCGATCAGAAGGTACTAAGAATGCTTTGAACCTAAGTTCATTGCTGTATATGAAAGAGCCACTTTTATCATTTCTCACCTCTTCAGGTCACTAAGATGCTTGCAGTGGTGGTTGTACTCTTCGCCCTGCTGTGGATGCCATACAGGACCCTGGTTCTCATTAACTCCTTTGTGAGCACCCCATACCTGGACGCCTGGTTCCTGCTCTTCTGCAGAACCTGCATTTACGCCAACAGCGCAATCAACCCTGTCGTTTACAACCTGATGTCCCAGAAGTTTCGCTCGGCCTTCCGCGGGCTGTACCGCTGCCATAGGGAAGACGTGCACCAGCGGACGCTCTCCGTGCTCCAGAGCGGATACAGCCTTGGAAGGGACCACCGACTTTGCAGCAACACCAATGGCACACCTAAGAAAATCGGTTCAGTCACTCCTGAGCAGAAACCAAACAAAGGCATAGAGAACAACAAGGAAAACATGGACAAGCTAATTAGTGATGGCGTAAAAAATGAGATTGAGCCAAGCATCAAGAAAAATGCAATTGAAAACTGCAACACAGATGAATTGAAAAGCTCAGTTGACAAGGAGATGCCTACAGTGGAGAACGTGGACATGAGCGAGATTAATGATAATGGGAAAATAATGGAGGAAAGTGATAATACTGCTCAGGATATTATCGCTGACATGAGCAACACAGAGCAGACACAACTAGCCGTTGGTGAGTTCAAATCTACTCTGGGGGAAGCCGAACAGAATGACACAGAGTTAAATCACAGCATTGTATAGATCACTCCACTACATACTGTATGTATTTCATTCAAGTGGCAGGGTTGATCGGTAGAGCCTGGTTGTTCTTTTTCATGCCAGATCTTGGAATTCAAAACTTGTATTTACAGGCATCATCCTCACACTTCAGTGGAGGTGGCAAGACTGAAACCACTCTCTCCTCATAATTTACAAGTGGAACCATTTGGCTGTCAGCACCAGCATCACATGCCTCCTAGTGCTAGAGCTTCAGCTATGATTGATTTGTTACAAAACATATTATTTTGAAGAAACATTTAACATCTCATATTTTTGCTGCTTATTAATGTAGACACCCATGAAAAAGAAAAATGAGTCTTGAGGCTGAAATAACCTACATGGCCTTTAAAATCTGAACTCATTTTAAAACAGGCATCATACATTTGCCAACTTTGTAAATGGTTACAGAGGAAAAACTAGATGTCATACACTGAACAACTGAGGATCACACACCACCAGACTTTCAAGACATCTTGAAGAAAACACACAGAAACAAACGCCTCAATGCTAGGAGATGCATGACAAATGAAAACAATATGTGGTCTAAAATCAGCTCAAAATATCAAACGTTTGATATCCTCTGACATAACTATTTTTGACTCTTCCAGACTGCAAGTCAGAGCAAATATCTGGGAAAAAAATAATGTAGTGTATTCCAATGAGTTCAAACTAGGCTTTTGCTTAAAGGGATAGTTCACTCAAAAGTCATTTTTACTCAACCTCATGTTGTTCCAAACCTGTGTAACTTTCTTACTCCTGTGGAACACAAAAGAAGATATTTTGAAGAATGTTTCATTCAGTTTTATTCGATACAATTAAAGACAATGGGGTTTAAGCAAGATTACACTCAATTGAATTTCAAAGTATAGAATAAAAAATCTGCTTCCAATATAAATAATTACTGTTTAAAGTCAGCAGGAAATGGAAATTCATCCTAACATTCTAAATGTATCTTACTGATCTTATTGTGAATGATTCATCTGTGCATGTGTATTTATGTATTTATTTATTTTTATTTTACCTCGTAATTTCATCAGAATGTCAAACTTGAACTTCCAGGGACACAGCAGACTTCTTCAATCATTTAGTCCGCTTAAGCCCCGCCCCTTTCTTCTGCCTTCATCCAATCAACAACTGAGGAATAGAACCAAGTCCCCGCCCTACAGTTTTCTCGTTTTTGATAATCTATTCAATTCAGATATACATCACAATAAGGAAGAAAAGATCTGTCAGTACTTCCATTACGCCACGTTACATACAGTCACACTTGAGTGTTCTTTAGAAGAACCAAATTCTTCCAGTTGACCCAAAAGTGAACTCAAGTCAAGTCAAAAAAAGACGACACACAAAACAGTGGGGCTCCTTAACTAAATATTTAATTAAAATCTCAGCCTTTTAATAATCATACAAGGCCATATCACATTTTTGACTTGAATTTAATTGATTGTGCAGCCTTAGCTCCAGGATGTGTCTTCTCTCAACACAAAACTTTTTACTCACTTAGTGTCTTCAAACTCAGCGGAATGAGAAACAAACAAACCTCATCCTGCTTTTAAAGCACAGACAAGTTATCCCTTAAAAACATTCAGGATGCTTCGGGGCATAAGATCCATTTAAAATGCTTTTGTCCAACAATAAGGCCCAAAGCATCATTTGAACCTTTCACTGGATGAATTCCATAGTATGTGGAGATCTAATGCCTCGCCATTTGTTCCAGCCCAAATAAACAGAACCTGTTCTGTGTGCCCAGAGGTATGTCTGAGCTTTTTAGACCCCATTTACAACCTAGTGGAAGATGAGCAAAGCCAGGCATCCATTTGTCAGGTGTAGCTATTCATCTTTTTATGTGGAGTGCAAGAAACACCTTCCGCGCAGAACAGAGCGGACAGTTTCTGTTGGAGATGTAACCATAAATCATCTATAAACAGAACATATCTCTCCCGGAGGAAAGCAGTGGAAGCAGTGGTACTTTGTTGTTTAGCAAATGCTATTTTATGTGTTTTAATGCCTCGTATTTATGCAGAGACATATAATACTCAACATCGGTGTGATTATCTGTTATAAATCATAATTTTCTGATGCTGTCATGACTTTGACAGTCATTTTTAGTTGAAATGTGAACCCTGTGTTTTTAATTTAGTACGCCATTAAGTCTAACTGCTCTCTGAAGTGTTTTGTTGTTGCTCTGGAGAAGAATGCAGCTCTGCACTGAAGCACTGTTTTCAAGATCAGTTGAATATGATATTTATGTACCATGAATATGCTTACTACAAATATGCTCATTCATTTTCTGCGTATCATTTGATGTTTTGGGTTCATATCATCAATGTAAAGAGACATTTGAAAGATCATATGTATAATGCTTAACCTATCAAGTTTTTAGACGCTTGTCTCTTTCTCATGATGTTTCACAATTGCTGATTTCTGCGGTTTTTAGTCTCGTTTCTGTGCCAGGAGTGGCTTTCCTCTGCAGGCTGATGCTTCGCTTGGTGTTGCCGAAGAAGACATTTCCAATTTGTGAGCCTAGCGAGCTTTATTATTAGCTGCTATTTATACATAATCTATTTTGAAAACCATGGTTGATATTGTGTTGGTATTGCGATATGAAGCTTCTGTTTGCTTTTGATTTGAAGCCCGTTCTGTGTTTGCTCAGATTGTAACTGCGAGGTGAAATCAGAGTCATGTGTAAGTGATCTGTGAGCATGTTCAGTTTTCTGCTTGTTTTTGAAAACAGAAAAAACATACATATGAATTCTTTCTCCTTTCTGGTTTCATTTGGCATCCTATGTGAAAATTAAAGCTGGATACAAGTGCAGAATTTTAATGAGTTGTTGATTTATTCGTGTTGATGCTGCCACATGTCCTGGAGGA
>JAFVLL020029207.1:0-13710 GCA_021397915.2 Tor tambroides | reverse complement strand
CAGGCGTTTTAGGACCTCCACAACGTGGCGACGATGTTCGGCCATGCTCCGGGAGTAGATGAGGATGTCATCTATGTAGACCAGCACAAACTTGTGGAGAAACTCCCGGAGTACCTCGTGCATAAAATCTTGGAATACGGAGGGGGCGTTGACAAGGCCATAGGGCATGACTAGATATTCATAGTGGCCTGTGGGGGTCACAAAGGCAGTCTTCCACTCGTCCCCCTCACGTATTCTGATGAGGTTGTAGGCACTGCGGAGGTCCAACTTGGAGAACATGGTGGCTCCACGTAAATGTTCTAGCGCTGCGGGGACGAGAGGAAGGGGAAAATGGAATTTGACCATTATGTTGTTCAGAGCTCTGTAGTCAATACAAGTTCGAAGTCCCCCATCCTTCTTGGCAACAAAGAAGAAACTCGAAGCAGCAGGGGATGTGGATGGGCGGATGTAACCTTGTTTAAGTGCCTCCTCAATGTACTCCTCCATGGCCTTCTGTTCGGGAATTGAAAGGGGGTAAATCTTGCCCCGGGCACTGGCTCACCCGGAATGAGGTCTATTGCGCAGTCCCATGGCCGGTGTGGAGGCAACTGGGAGGCCTTCTGGGGACAGAACACGTCTCTGAAGTGGGAGTAACAGGCAGGAATGTCGATGGATAATTTCTCAGGAGGGCTCTCAGTGGAGGTGGTGTTCACCATGATTGTCTTGACAGAAGGAGATACAGGTCTGGGAATGTCAGGAAAACATTTGGGAAAATATTGATTACCCCACTTCAGGACCTCACCAGTTTGCCAGGAGATGTTGGGTTGATGAAGAACGAACCAGGGCCTTCCAAGGATGATATACCGTTGAACCCTCCAGAACCAGTAAGTGAATCTCCTCTTCATGTAGTAGACCCAACTTTAGGTGAACTGGACCTGCACTGCGGTTGACATTTTTATGGCAGAGAGAAGTACCAGTCACAGACTGTATTTGATAGCTGGTTTCGGTGGCTGTTGTGGGGAGTTGGAGCTGACGACAGAGGTTTCCCGAGATGAAGTTCCCGGCCGACCCGGAGTTGAGGAGGGCATAGACTGGAAGAGAATGTTTGGATGCAGTAAGCAGGACTTCAATCGCCAGAGGTTTTAAATTCAGTATCATAGGTTGGATTGCACTCACCAAGATTCGTGGAGGCCGTACGGGACAGGTTGCCCGGAGATGTCCGTTCTCTCCACAGAAAAGACACAATCCGAGGTTTAATCTTCTCTGCCGTTCTTGACTGGGTAGGCGAGCATGATCAATTTGCATGGGTTCGGAGACTGGTTCTGAAGGGTATTGACTGGCTGGGTGGCGGAGGAGTGAGTTGGAGCAGAGAAATGAGGTCTGATCTTCAAGACAGGTTTGTAAACGTGATGCACATCGTATGGAGAGTTGTATAAGGCTCTCTAGCCCGCAGGTATCATCGTAGGCAGCCAGATGCAACCGGAGTCGAGGTTCCAAACCTTGTCGATAAGCTGTCAATAAAGACTGCTCGTTCCATCCACTGGCTGCGGCTAGGGTTCTAAATTCAAGAGCATATTCGTTAATAGACAGAGAGCCTTGACGTAAACAATACAATTTCTCACCCACAGATGTGTCATATGCTGGCCGTCCAAAGACTTCGCGGAAGCGATTAATAAAATCTTGAAGAGATCGAGTGGCTGGGCCTTCCTGAGCCCAGATGGTTTCAGCCCATTGTAGTGCTTTTCCTTTCAATAGGGATAGAATGAAGGCTATTTTGGCCCTTTTGGTGGGGTATACGAGAGGTTGCATCTCAATGGCCAGCGAACATTGCAATAGGAATCCGTTGCACTCCTCCACCACGCCAGAGAAGGGCGCTGGTTGGGCCATGGGACTGGCTATCACGGTAGAAGAACTATTGATGGCAGTCGAGGAAGTGATGGGAGGTGCAGATGGTGAAGCTGGTGTGAGAGCTTGACGGAGCCGATCCATCAGCTCCTGGAATGGATCTGGAGAGCTCATATCTGTCAGTGTTGGTCCGGTCTTCTGTTACAGAAGAGGTACTCAGACAGCGTGTTAGAAGAATGAATTAGGATTTATTGACAGATATGAGCAACGTAGGAGTTGAGCAGGTAATAGGAGATACTTGAGATCTTCAGAGATATGGAGATACGTAAACTTGAGTCTTTTCTCTTGACAGGAAGCGAGGAAACGGAACTGGACACACACCTCACCAATACAGCCGACTGGAGTGAACACTGGATCGGACAGACAGGGGATCGCTGGAGCACACAATCGGGAGAGAACACTGCAGGTAAGTAGACAAGGAGGTAAGTATCAGACATAGCACTGGGATCGTACTGGAAGTCCTCTTCGTGTGAACGAGACTGGACACTGGAGTGTAGTGAGGTGTGTGAATATAAGGAGTGCTTGATGAGTGTCTTGATTGTGTGCAGGTGCGGGTGATTAGTACTCAGGTGAGGGAGTGCGTTGTGTATTACTACTATTTACTAATATTTAGTATTACTACTGTACTACTTTCTGTTAAAAATAAATGAAAAGAAACCGAGCATAGTAGATTTGTTGTTTTTTTCCTGTTGTACCGAAATCGTATCGAACCGTGACCCCCGAACCGAGGTACATACCGAACCCTGACATCTGTGTACCATGCCACCCCAGTATACATACATAATTATATGTGTGTGTGTGTGTGTGTGTGTGTATATATATATATATATATATATATATATATATATTAATGTTTTGTGTGAGGGAGAGAAATGTTTAAAGGTTTTGCTTGAAAAATATGGTAGCGCTATCTTTCAAATAAATGTTTTTGCTTTAATGCTTTGTTACCTAATAAAATTAATTCAGAAGCTAAATCTGTTGAAAGAAATTTTTAAAGACTGTCTCATTCAGTTTCCTGTCTGGCAGTACTTAAGGCAGGTTAGTAATGAGGTAAAATATTTATAATATAAAAAATTCAGAAAACTATCAAACAATTTGGCTATCAGTTTTGTTGTGTTAAACAATGTTGGTGGCAATGCATTACAAATAAAGTGAGTTACGTAATCAGAATACTTTTTTCAAGTAACTAGTAAAGTAACGTATTACTTTTCAATTTACAAGAAAGTATCCTGAGTTATTTTCCTGAATAAACATGACAGTTACTTTCGTTTCCCATTTACAGAACATGCATTTACTCATCTCGCTTGCTCAAAGACAGATTCAGAATTCCTCAAAATGAATAAAAACAGTGAATTGCGAACTCAGAATATGATGCAAACCGGCAATAATTAAATATATTAAATAACACAGATTTCCTTTATGTATTTAACGCCAATTTATTAACTAATGTTTTTGCTGCCTACCTTCAATGGTCCGATTCAACCATATTAATAAGCAAAAATGACTTTAAATTTGCATTTCCTTCAGCCTGAGGCTTATTCATTTCACTTTAAGTGTGAAAGGGCATTTTACATTTTACATTTGCCAAAAAATAGAACTTTTTTATATTAAAAACAAACAGGCAGGTAACGCCCAGCCCAGGTGAGAAAAAGTAACACAAAAGTAAAGTAACGTATCACTTTCCATAAAAAGTAACTAAGTAATGCTGTAAGTTACTTTTTTAAGGAGCAATATGTCGGTAACACTTTACAATAAGGGTACATGAATAATCATGTACTAATGCATAAATTAAAACTTAATTCATCAAATACTAATGATTATTAAAGATTAGTGTTCATGATTCATGATTAGTGTTAACAGAGCAGTGGGCAGCCAATGCTGTGGCGCCCGGGGAGCAGTTGGGGGTTCGGTGCCTTGCTCAAGGGTCTCAGCTCAGTCGTGGTATTGAGGGTGGAGAGAGCGCTGGTTACAAGTCCAACTTTCTATCCATTAGCCCACGACTGCCCCTAAAGATGACCCTTACAGCATGTTTAATGGTTTTTATTTGATGATTTGTTAATGCATCATTGTGCCATGAGTTTACTTTGAGGAGACCATCATAACTAACTCATTATTAATTACCCATAAACTAACATCAACTCATGGTTTGTTAATGCATTATTTTGACATGACTTCACTTGAGAGGGCCCACAATAATTAACTCATTATTAATTACCCATAAACTAACATCAACTCATGGCTTGTTAATGCATTATTTTGACATGACTTCACTTGAGAGAGCCCACAATAATTAACTCATTTTTAACTAACATTAACACGTGGCTTGTTAATGAATTATTTTGACATGACTTTACTTTAGGGGGCCCAATCATAATTAATTCACTGTTAACTACCTACTAAATTTAGCTCATGATTTATTTTATACTACTATGAAATACACATGTACTAACACAGCGAGTGTTTAGCCCGGTTAAGAGATGGTGTGTGGAGATACGGCAGAGGTACAGTATCATCACGGCCTGCGTCTGAATGGACAGTGAATTGTTTCCAGTTTGGGCATTTCTTTAGGATTGTTCTACAATGTTCTTTGTGGATTTTGAGGTTTTATTTTTATTTAGCTGTTTATACGTCACAGCAGGGTGAGTTTGAAGGGAAAGAGAACAACACAAAACAAGATCAGTTATTAGTGTATTTAGTATTTTCTACACTTGATGAGGAGGATCAACTAATTTTTTTACACCCAGTAATGTTTATGGCAAAGCTGAAGAAGTAAAAAGCTACATTTTTTAACAACAGTTAAAAAAAATGATAGTATTAAATTCTTTTAATTTATTTAAAAGTCGGAGTATTTCTTATTATTTCTTAAAGAGGCTGTTTGATTTAGTTTACCCATAAATGTTAATTAATGCATTAACTATCAAACATGTACTAACATGTAATTAAGGCTGCCCTTATTCATGCATGAATCCATATGACTCCAGTTGTAGTTAAGGATAGCTCTTCATTAATTCATGATTAGTTAACACCTTTAATAATCATTATTGTTTGATGAATTAAATAGTAATTTAGGCATTAGTACATGATTATTCATGTACCTTTATTGTAAAGTGTTACCAATATGTCTATATTTACATTATGTATAATTAAACAGTCTATATCTATGTTTAAGTTTTGAGTTAGGGAACACAGTTTGCTATAGAGCTCTGAAGTCTCTGTCATGCCCCTCATCTGAGGGAACCAAAATAGTCAAGGCCCAGTCACACATTGAGAGAAGTTCAGAGATCGCTGTAAAATATCTCTTCATCATGCAGCACCAGCACAACTCTTCAGCATTGTTGTTGGAATAACGGCTCGTCCACTCGGCTCAGAATAACTCAACACTGCTCTGTGTTCAGGTAGCAGTGTAGTGCTGTCACAGCAGATGACGTACATCTCTGAAGCAGGTTTCATGACACACACCGATGACAGGCTGCAGCGGGAGGATCGGCTGGCTGAGAAAAATTCATCACCTTTTTTCTTTTGGACAAAAAATTCCAGTCCTTCTAAACAAAGGCAGGGCTGTGAGTTACAAGTAAACAAACAGAGAGACTTGAGATAGTTGGATGTGCTTAAATTCATCATGAGACCAGCTTCCCCATGTGTGTAACATTATCTTCTGACGGTTTCCCCAGCTTGCAGTTAAACAAGCACATACCCAATGTAGACAATATCACTCTCAGAGTGGTGGCAGTTGTCTTTTGCCCATTTCCCTGCTGAAAAAAACTATAGAAACCATCACAGAAATTCTAATGGTTTCCACTACAAATACCATTACAAACCATCAACTTTTAACCATTAAAACCATTAAAAAATGGTTTTCTGTAGTGTGTTTTGGGACATATTACATTAGGATTTAGTGGTTTTAAAAAGGCACCAATAGAAGGCAACCAATTACCAGTAGAGACCAACAGGGACCATTACGGTTTCCATTAAAACCAGTACAATTCCCATTATAACCAGTAAAACCATTACTTTTACAACGTTTCTAAGGACTGATTTAATACTTTTTTTAAAAATTATATAAATAATAACAATAAGCACTGAAATTATTCACCAGCATATGTACTGTCACAGAACGGCCAGGCTCCTCCCTCAGTCAATTACCACGATCCACCTCACCCGAGTTCTAATCACACGCACCTGCACACCATCACCACTGTCATCAGAGCCACTCAGGTACTCCACACTCAGCTCACTCAGTTGTCCGATCTCGTTCGTGCAACGTGGACTCTCTCTACGGAACTCGTATGGTGAATATTCCCTCTGTATTCCTTACCTGCCTGAACTTACCTCCTGTTCTCCTCCCTGTTGTCTTCCTCGTCCCCAGATCATCCGACGCTGTGCTGGATATCCCTGTGCTCCTGTGCCTCACGTTATCTCTACGCCCAAATTCCTGTGGATGACAAAATCACAGTCAGAATCCCGACAAACCATCTGCAAGATATCACAAGATCACTACTCAAATCTTATCACCAATTCCATCGACGCACTCTCACTTATCCTGTAAATAAACTCACTGTGTTTTACACCTACCTCTGTGTCCGGCAGCTTATGTAACATGTACATGTATAAAATTCTATATTCACTGCAGTTGCACATCCATATTGGTTGTCATAACCACAACACTAACATGTAGTGGTTCAGCATACTTCACTTAGTTAGCAACGAAAGTTTAGCAGATTTCAAGTGCACAGTATCCAAATCTAAACACAGTTAGAGAAATTACCATTTCTTTTGCCGATCACACTTTATTTTAAGGTAAAATTCTTGCTATTAACAAACCATTAACTATGACTTTTGCCTCAATAAACT
Organism: Tor tambroides; assembly: GCA_021397915.2. Taxonomy (NCBI): domain Eukaryota; kingdom Metazoa; phylum Chordata; class Actinopteri; order Cypriniformes; family Cyprinidae; genus Tor; species Tor tambroides. The sequence continues at coordinate 6,975 of JAFVLL020029207.1, read as the reverse complement.
AATATGCTGCTTATTAATAGTTAGTAAGGTAGTTGTTAAGTTTAGGTGTTGGTAGGATTAGGGATGTAGAATATGGTCATGCAGAATATGTGCTTTATAAGTACTAATAAACAGCCAATATGTTAATAATAGGCATGCTAATAAGCAACTGGTTAATAGTGAGAATTGGTCCCTGTACTAAACTGTTACCCTTTCTCCCCACCACTTGCTTCCTGAAAAAACCCTTGCTCTGTATTCACTTCATGTCAAAATGATTTTATTGTGTTTTTAAATGCTGCCAATTTGTAGATACATGATGTATTAAATAAAAAATAAATGGGCAATACTTATAATTGAATAAGAAATAATACAATAGTATTATTTCTTCAGTAATTCAACTGAATTCAACAGTAATATTTTTTCACTTTCAATAATCCAAGAGTAGCCTATTATTTTTTCAAAAAAACTTAAACATGCTTTATAAACACACTTAAATTAGCCCAAGTCAAAGCATATATTAAATTATTTTTAGCAATATTACTAAACATTCTAAGTAAATATCACATATTAATGCTTTTTTGTTACGCAAATATGAATTTAGTAAACCTTGTCCTATAATTCTGTGAATGAAACAAAGGCTTTAATGACATTCCCTTTATGTTTTCAACTTTTTAAGAGTTAAATTCAGTATTATGGGATATAATGCAGCTAAAGTGGTAATTTATGCTTTTGATTATGATAATGATATGATTATTTAAAATATTTCACATGAAATAAATGTTGGTATATTACTGACCTTACTGATTTTATTTCCACATGTGAACTTAGCACTTTTCCGGATGCGTGTTTTTTGTTTTTTCAAATGCAGCCATGGTAACCAACCCAACACTTGTGTTAATTCGCTGATGCCATCGTTCACTTTTTAAAAACTACAACTTCAGTATACACTGAATATTTCTAGTTGGTAGTAGCGGCAGGCCGTGGGTGGGGACTTATTCAATGCAGAGTTTCTAGGAATACCTCATTGACAGGAAATGGTAGTAATCCAGTCCGGGTAAGTAGCAGAGTTCAATGGGTTGCCCACGCCTCTCACCAGCAGACATAATGTGATTTTGCTTATTGTGGCACACACAAAGCCATCTAAGATCATCATCATCATCATAACTAAAGGAATCACAGACCAGTTATTGCTCCATTTCCCGTGGATAAACATCACTTGTCCTTCTAAAACAAAGGTTCTCATTATGTTTTAAATTTTTTAGAGTTACGGGATATAATTCAGCTAGGATGGTGATTTATGCTTTTGATTATGATAATGATATGGTTATTTAAAATATTTCACATGAAATAGATCTTTGTATATTACTGACCTTTAGATTTTATTCCCAAGTGTTCTGAGGGTATATTGTAAGGTTATAGATTTTCTCCTGAACAAAAGTCATACAATGTATTTTATATAAGGAGAAACCTCTGAGACAAAGTTGATACTTCAATAAAGCATAACTGAGAACTCATGAAGTAAAAAATTTAAATGAAAATTTGGTCACACTTTATTTTAAGGTCCAATTCTTGCCATTAACAAACCATTAACTACAACTTTTGCCTCAATAAACTCCTAACTTTATGCTTATTAATAGTTGGTAAGGTAGTCGTTAGGTTTAGGTATTGGGTAGGATTAGGATTATGGTCATGTAGAATATGTGACCCTGGACCACAAAACCAGTCTTAAGTCGCTGGGGTATATTTTTAGCAATAGCCAAAAATACATTGTATGGGTCAAAATTATTGATTTTTCTTTTATGTCAAAAATCATTAATATATTAAGTAAAGATCATGTTCCATGAAGATTTTTTGTAAATTTCCTACTGTAAATATATCAAAACATAATTTCTGATTAGTAACATGCATTGCTAAGAACTTAATTTGGACAATTTTAAAGGTGATTTTCTCAGTATTTTGATTTTTTTGCACTTCTAGATTCTAGATATTGAAATAGTTGTATCTCGGCCAAATATTATCCTATCCTTACAAACCACACATCAATGGAAAGCTTATTTATTCAGCTTTCAGATGATGTATAAATCTCAATTTTGAAAAATTGACACTTATGACTGGTTTTGTGGTCCAGGGTCACATATGTGTTTTATAAATACTAAGAAACAGCCAATATGTTAATAATAGGCTTGCTAACAAGCAACTAGTTAAAAGCGAGAATTGGCCCCTATACTAAAGTGTTACCGAAATTTTCAAATAGTAATTATAACACTTAAAAACAGTAATTAATAAATAACAATTTAAAGTCAGCATGAAACAGAACATGCGACCATCTTTTCTTCCTTATTGTGACTTTTATCTGAGTGAAATGGTTTCTCGATCAAGAAAAAATGTAGGGCAGGACACTTTTGTCGATCTGGAATTGATTGGATTGTTGTTGTTCGTTAAAGTTGCTGGAGATGAAGAGTTGAAACGTGTTTGGCCTTATTACCCAGCCCTCGTGCCGGTGTATGTGTCAACGAGGAAGAGATGTTGTTGCGAGGGTAAGGAAGTGGAAGTTAATGTTTTTGATTAAAGATAAGGATGGAACATACATTTTAAAAACATATGGGGAAATCATTAATAATAAACTATTCTTATTTTCTACAGCCCTGTTTTAAGTTCAGTTTCAGAAAAATCTAGTGAGCTCTTTGCTGTCTACGGCAACATAAGTGATTGATCTAAAATGCTCTTTCTAGGCAGCAACCCGCACAACACAAAAATAGCACTCTTCACTTGAAGCACACAAGTGTTGCGGGTGTTATGCTCTAGTAAAGCACACGACGAAGGAGTATAATCAAAACAGAGTCTTTTAATGAAAATCCAAACAAGAAACAGAAGTAATCCAGGAGCGAGGGGTAGCAAAACACATAGATCAAAACAAATAGCAGACCAAGGACCATGGGAGAACATAGGCTGTAAATACTAAACACAGTCATGGAGAAACAGAAACAGGTGTGGAGCTAATTAACTAATAAGAACAGGAAACTGACCAAATAAGGGCAAAACGGAACTAAACAGACACATACACGTGACATATCGCCCCCTTCCCGGTAGGCGCATCCCGCGCCGTAACAGTTCTACCGAGGAGGGGGGGCGGGCACCCTGGAGGCCTCCAGGAACAGGGACACGGAGACAGGACAGATGGCCTCCAGGGCAGGGCCCGTTCCGGGACCCACGGTGGAGCAGGGAGCTCGGGAGGCCATGGTGGTGCAGGAAGCTCGGGAGGCCATGGCGGTACAGGTGACTCGGGAGGCCATTGCGGTGCAGGGAACTCGGGAGGCCATGGTGGGTCAGCCGTAACCCTATCCGACTTGGCCACGGGCACATGGCCCCCCCAAAAAAATATTTGGGGAAACTTACGGGGCTTAACAGGGTGTCAGGAGCCCTCCCTGGGCTGGATGGGGGATCAGGAGCCCTCCGTGGGCTGAACTGGGGATCAGGAGCCAGTCTCTGGGCTTAACTCAGGAACAGGAGCCCTCCGTGGGCTTGACTCGGAAACAGAAGCCCTCCATGGGCTTGACTCGGGAACAGGAGCCCTTCATGGCCGGAACTCGGGAACAGGAGCCTTCTCTGGGCTTAACTTGGGAACAGGAGCCCTCTCTGGGCTTAACAGGGGAACAGGAGCCCTCCTTGGGCGGAACTCGGGAACAGGAGCCTTCTCTGGGCTTAACTCGGGAACAGGAGCCCTCTCTGGGCTTAACTCGGGAACAGGAGCCCTTCGTGGGCTTTGCTCGGGAACAATGAAGCGCTTATGTGGAGCTGCCACTGGGAGGTGCTCTTGAGGAGCAGGCACAGCGAAGTGCTTTCGAGGAGCTGGCACTAGTACGTGCCTTGGGGCTGGAGCCGACTCTGGAGCGAGCTCTGGGGCTGGAGCAGACACTGGAGCGAGCTTTCGAGGATCAGGCACTGGGGGGGTTCTCTGGGAGGCGCTTTCATGGAGCAGGCACTGGCTGACTTCCGCGGACGGCGGGTTGGCTTTCCCCGTGGACGGCGCACTTGAGGGAGCCGTGGACGACGGCGGGCTTGAGAGAGCGACGGACAGCGGTGGGCTTGAGAGAGCTGCGGATGGCGGGTTGGCTTACCCCACGAACAGCGGACTTGCGGGAGCCGCGGATGACAGCGGGCTTGAGTGAGCCGCGGACGGTGGGCTGGTTCTGGCTCGGGCCTGGACACTTCCCAGACACCAGAAGATCACTTCTCTCCAACTCAGTCCTCGTGGTGTGATGGCAGCGTCGTCCAGCGCCGTCCCCGTGGCAAGCCTGCAGAATTCCCCGGCGTACTCGTAGAAGGGGACATCTCAACAGGCAAGGGCGGTGAAGCAAGCGGGGGGGGGGGATGGGCGATGGGACAGGAACAAACAAAAACTTTTCAAAAAACGGAAAACAAAAACGGGGAGAAGAAGCGCCGCTCACTTTTGTATGGTCTGCTATTCTGTTGCGGGTGCTATGCTCTAGCAAAGCGCACGACAAAGGAGTATAATCAAAACAGCATCTTTTAATGAAAATCCAAACAAGAAACAGAAGTAATCCAGGAGCGAGGAGTAGCAAAACACATAGATCAAAACAAATAGCAGACCAAGGACCAGGGGAGAACATAGGCTTTAAATACTAAACACAATCATGGAGAAACAGAAACAAGTGTAGAGCTAATTAACTAATAAGAACAGGAAACTGACCAAATAAGGCCAAAACGGAACTAAACAGACACATACACGTGACAACAAGAGACTTGACTCACAATTGATTCCAATAGTTTGATGTTAGCATGTTGCTAAGCTAACAACACAATACTTACATAAGCTCAATAGTACACAGTGCATACAAACACTAGGTAAAATAGTCCATCATCAATACTTTTCAGAATTGAATTAAATATTTTTACAGTCAATATTTCTCAGGATTTGTCATGCAGATTGGATGATTTTTTTTCGTGGAGCTTGTTGTAATACATCCTGGGCTTGAGATAATTAAACTTTGATGCCTTAAAATACTGTCTAGGCAGCTCACCAGGGTTTGAAACACACCTTTCAAGTCCACTCTTTTGTCTGATGCCTGATAATCAATAAATTTTCAGTATCAGTGAAGAGTTGTTTAGTTTCAGCAAACGTAAAATCATAATATTTATATGCAAGAATTGAATCTCTTGTTTGTGATCTCAAGTTTCATTGTCGTTTATATAGCTAATATGTTCGTGCATCACATGGTTGCCTACTCATGTCTGTCGCATGCTTCTGTTGTTTTACTCGTCTCTCTGTCAAGGGTCTTGAGCAGTGTAATCTCACCCCATCTGCCTCTCTCACCTCTGTACGCTGACTCAGGGTGTCCGCTTACACAACGCATTGTTCTCTTATCCTGTACTGAGGGCAACTGGCACAAGCACACATCTGCGGCCAACAATGCGGCCCTTATTCTCCTCAAGGATGCGGCTGCTGCTTGGATAACTCATACTTCTGCTATTTAAGGAGACACAGGTTCACAGTGCTTAAAGGTGGAGAGAAAAAAGGAAAGCAAGAAATAGAAAACAGGAATTAAAATTGTTTCTGTTCCTAAAAGATGAAAGGTGTATCAATCCAATGCGTCAAAATATAAAAAAAATACTTCCAAGTTATGTACTGGTTTATACTAAATTGGTGCACTATTGGTTTCCTGCTGGGAAAGTGGTGGAAGGTTTTGTATAGTGTCTAGTATGTTCAAAATAGTCATCTATGGTCATTATTTTGACCAAAATCCATGTCAATGTTCAGATCTGTAAAAACAGTCTCAGAGTACTGCAGGAATTTGAACATCTAAAGCAATTCTTGCTGCTCGCCACCCTCAAGTAAGGATTGGGGCATTGACTGTGCTCTTTTATATGCTAATGACATTAATTAGAGGGCGTTTACAAGTCAGAGATCTGAAAGCATTCATCTGCTTACAACATTTGCACAAGATCAAGATCATTTGCAATTTATAGATTTCATATCTGGAAGAGAGGCCTGTGCACGTTTTTTGTGCGTACGTTCAATGAGCCTATCCAGACCAATTACTTAACCAAAGAACCGGCTTGAAATAAAAGAATCAAAAGTATAGGCAGACTTGAAACTTAGCTTTTCGGTCATGTCTGACTCAAAAAGTTCAACTAATTGTAGAAGTTTTCAGAGGATTTGCTATGTGTTATGACATTAATAGCAGTAACCAAATAAAGTACCAAACCAAATAAACCTACAGATCATTTACCTTTTATAATTTTCCATAAGAATTAGAAGCAGGAAATTTACACAATTACAAACTGTCCAAAAATCCTGGTTCGCAGAAATGAATAGCTCTTACCATCACTATTTGGCAGGATACAGTGGCTTTGAATGTGGCCCATCCAATCATGTTTTAGAGCCCAAACTCTAAAAGAAGCCAAATGTGTTTTATTGAAGTAAGCCAGTCTATAATAAATAAATTCTGTTTTACACTCTGTTGTGTTGATGACTACTGAATCCAATTTGTGTGTTTGCAGTGTAGACAGACTTGTTTATCATAATGGGACCATTCCAGTGTGCAGCAACATGGTTGAAGAGAGTCCTCCATTTTCACAACAGCATGATCAACTGGAAATGTAGGCTGCAAGTGTTTTTAGGCAGCCTGACCGCTGGATTATGGCATTTCATGATTATATTGGAGCTTGCTAAAATGAGGCTGAGCCTTTCCCCCTTCCGGAGGCGCCGGCCGTCAGACAAAACAGAACTCCCCATGGGTATGACATCATTGCCAAATAACATGTTTGCATGGAATCTCCCTTGATGTCTCCGCTCACAGCGGGATAAAAGCGACTGAATGAAAGACAGAGGGGAAAAACGCACAGATGCATCTTCAGAGTGGCCAGAGCTTCAAATAAACCTCACGCGTCCCAGCAGCCACCCAAAGATACTGTCACATGATAATGACGTCAAAAACAGCCAGCCATGATTGGCTCCATATGGGCCTCAAAAAA
>JAFVLL020029206.1:75000-135665 GCA_021397915.2 Tor tambroides | reverse complement strand
CTTTGTCATTATGAGGTACGGCATGTAGATTAATGAGAAAAAAAATGAATTTAAACAATTGTAGTATCAGGCTGCAACATAAATTGAAAAAATTTAAGGGGGTCTGAATACTTTCCGTACCCACTGTATATATACCTGCTTGGATTTTCACTTCACGTTATATTTGAAGTGAAAGTGAGCGTGAATGATGAATAAAGTCTTCATTTTTCAATGGTTATTTCTAGTTTTATGTCTGACATAACATGTCCAGACATTATGCAATATTTCTTCTTTTTTTCTGCAGACTAAAGCCAGTCAGATGGGTTTGGAACAAAATAAGGGCGACTAGATGATGAATGAATTATACAATGAACTGTTTCTTTTTAAAAAATGTTTTCAGTTGAACAGGGACTAAATGAATAGACTCACAAAAGACTAAATTGCTACAGAATTATAGAATGTTCCCTTTAAGCTAATGACTTTCCATTATTTCTAAAGTAAAAGTCTGAATCAGCCTTCCACAGCAGTTTACTGATGATCAGCAGGGAATAAACGCCAAAATGTCTGACATTTCAGGCCCAGAGTCCAAAATCATCTCTCTAATTTACACCCGCAGCAGTGCCAGGTCTGGCAGGACCGAATTATTGGCCCAGCAGGTGCAAACTGGCATATCTGATCGAGCGCGGACAGATATACGGCATGGCACAATACAAGCTTTATCCAGTGTGAGATTCAAGTCCAGGCTTCAAGTCTACAGCATGAAATGTGTTTTGTGAATTGCAGCATGCCTTAACTTTGTTTGCATTTGCTCGGTTCATACTTGGCTGAGCATTCATTTTGCATTCATGATTGTAAAGGACTGGAAAATGCAACAATCCAGTGGAACATTTTCTCGCACGAGCTATCAATATTTGACAGAAGCCGGCCAAATGAAAACTGACGTCCGAGGGTTTGCGAGACGTGCCGGCAGAGAAACGCGACACATTTGCCCATTTGGTGGAGATTGTTGTTATGAAGCCCTTATGACAGCGGGGCCGTCTAATGATGAATGACCTGTTTAGACAGGGACGTTTTACAAGCTGGAATCATCTCCATGATTGAGTAATGATCAATGGTCATCCACTTTGTAAACGATCAATCATTGTCCGAGTGCCGCTTGATGGGAAACTCTCTTGGAGATGGCATTTGTGCAATAGCACTGGGAACCTGAAATCAATATCCGCTTTCAGGAGGCACACTGTGTCGTGAGTTATTTGATAACTTTCCAATTAAACACGTTTTTGTAGAGCGTGTAAGTGATTAACTGGTAAACTCTTCTCTATTTCATGTGTTTATGGGAAAATCCATCGACTGTATTCTTGCTCACGTTACACTGAAGCCAGCATTGCAGGGGAAGCACAAAAGAAGAGTTTATTAGGATAAATGATGCTGTTGAGCTGGAAATTGAATGTTGTGGAGTAACTGTAGCCTACAATACAGTAATTAGATGATGTCTACCTGTCAAATATTTGGACACAAAGATCCTTCGTTTTTACCATTTGTTATATTATTAGTAGATATGCTAACCAAAGTCTTGACTATTAAATGGTTTCTATTGGAAACCATTGTGCGGGGCTTTTTTTGCATGCTGTGATGATACCATGTGTGACAACTAGCCCCAGTTTCTCCAATGTCCAGTGCATTTATTGTGGTTATATTTTAAGTAGAAAAATATAAAAGTCTTTCCTCAAACCACATTTGTATACATACAAACTACATTATACATACCCAAGCAATTTATGGTCTCGTTTTAAGGCAAACTACTGGAATAATAACCACAAGAGGTCAGCCAGGGATCCGAGCAATGCTGGCCATTATGATTTCAACACACCAAGAGCTACAGGACATTTGGCCATTAGCTATTAAAACATTTTGTCATTTGTTGTTTGTTCCAAGTCCTTGAAACAGCAAAGTATATAGTCCTTATTTTAAAAAATAAGTAAATTCATAAATAAATGAAACTAAATAAATAGCCTTCTGCAGCTGCACTGTAATTCTAAAGTAACTAACAATGTCAAATGATGGAAATATAATTGCAATTAAGTCCGCATTTAACCACATGTTAGAACAATTAAGTAACAAATGAGCACCGTATGTGTCTGCAAATACAATGAGCACTTTAATTTTATAGAGAAAGTAAACAGTTTAAAGACAATTGATGCAGTTAATAGTGTTTAACACATCATTATATGAACTGAAAATACTGTTGTGAATGTTATCACCTCTCGCTAACAAAGCCAACATTACAGTGAGCGTCACTGCTGTAAAATGTGTATGGTAACTCTTAAGTTACTTCATTATTTCTTATTTACATCCAGTGTGCATGTTTATTCGGTTTGAGAAACGTAAAGTATGTATTTGTTGTTTAACTACATTTAGAAAGAAATTATGTGTAATTTAATTTAATTTAATAATTTAATTTCATTTTAAGACATTCATGTTTTTATTCAGCAAAAATATTAAATTGCTCAAAAGTGACAGTATAGTTTCTTTATGTTTATCAAAAAAAACAATGTTGATAATTTCTTGAGCAGCAAATCAGCATATTAGAACGATTTCTGAAGGATTATATGACACTGAAGACTGGAGTATGCTGAAAATTCAGCTTTGCAACACAGAAATAAATTATATTTGAAAATATTTTCAAATATAAATCTTTTATTTTAGATTGTAAAAATATTTCACAATATTACTGTTTTATCAAATAAAGTCAGCCTTGATGATCATAACTAATTTCTTTTCAAACATAAAAAAATCTGCAATTTTAAGGTGTCCTTGTTACACATGCTACATGTACTTACTATTATAATAACAATAAATTATGCATAACTGCATGCAAGTAACCCTAAGCCAAACCCTAATCATAGTTGATTAATATAAATGTATAATTACACTGTAACAAGGACACCTTAAAATAAAGTGTAAACAAAAAAAATCACCAAACTTTTGAACAGTGGTGTGCTACTATATACATATGAAAGTTACTCCCTGACTCCCTAACATTGCATAGAAGTCAGTGAGTTGCTGTCTTTGTGTAAATATGCATCAGATGTCTTCATGGCTGTTCTGTGAAGTTCATGAGATCAGCCTTTCTAACGTTTGAACCCAGGGCCTTTGGGTTATTAGCCTTGATCTTTAGCCGCTAAGCTCCCGCTAACATTATGCAGTCTGAAGTGTAAACAGCTGCAGTCCTCGGCCTAAACACGCTTCTACAATGACCTCCCAGCCATATCCGCCACATGTGGTAAAGCCCCGCTGTAAGATCTGCGCTCAAAAGCTCTTTCCTGGAGAGATCACAGGAAAAAAAAGAGCTCGCTGTGGAACGTGCCGGGATCCTTAAAAGCAAACTGTAATCCGAATGCTCCCCGCACGCAGCGCAGGGATGTCAAACATCACAGAAGATCTCTATTATTTTAAAGGGAACGTCAGAAGCAGCTGAAGGAATCAGCTGAGGGTTTGTCTCCGTGGATCATCCAGGTGTTCACCACCATCTGCTCTCAAGATGAGTTTGTTTGAGGACTGTCTTCCCTCCTGAGCGAATATGTGAATAGGAATCAAAGAGGATGAATGACTGATGTAAAAAAAAAACATGTTATTTATAAACATTTCACATTTTGAATAAATCGGTTGTTTGTGCATTCAAATAAGAATGTATATTAAGTTACAACAACCAAATGTTTCTAACTGAATGCAAAGCATGTTTAATATGTAATGCTTTTTAGACTTATCACTTGTCATTTGTGACCCTTAAATTGGGGAGACCGGGGCTAGTTGGCACACTTTTTCCTCCAATGAATATTTTTTAGTGTGTATGTATGTATTTATGCATGTAATAAATGTATGAAAAGTATGTATGAAATAAAATAAGCTTTGTTTGTTTGTTGTCTTTTCAAGAAGTATCTCTCATTGTTTTTCCTTTTTTTTTTCTTTGTAAAGTTTGATCTTGACATTGTTTGACACATTGTTTCTATAAACAAATATCTATATATATCTATATATATATATATATATATATATACATATTTGTAGAAATATCAGCATTGAATAAGTACATTTTAGTTTCACAACCTTGATTGTAAGGCTTGTAATATATTATTTCAGTTTGAGAATGCAATTTATTAATGCTTACAAAAGTCATTTTTCCTCATATAATGTTCAAAATCATATAGAAATGTTCTTTATCACTTCATCAAACTGGAAACACAGCTGATCACACATACATTTCTTACAGCAGCAGAGGGAGAGGCAACATTTATTTGCACCGGTGCACATTACCATTTCCCTCAAATTATTTTCTGTTTGCAACAGCAACTTTGAAATATCACGATTCACTTTTGGCCTTCCTTTCCTGAGAGCGTCTGTGTATTAATACAAAACACGTCCAAATACAAAACACGAGTCAGGGAGGAGGTCAAACTCGCTGTTTACGACTGCATCTATAGGATGTTGTGAATGAAAAGAAATCTGTTTAGCAGAAAAAATCCATCAAACATCAGGCCAAACATCCTATGCTTTATAAGAAAATTGTGTGTGTGTGTGTGTGTGTGTATGATTGTTGGGCTCCTATAAAGTAACAAGGGGATTTTTTTCTCAAAATGCATGGTTAGCACTGATGATCCTGGTGCTTTGTATTTAACCGTTTGTAAAGTTATTATTGCTTTGTAAACAGATTAAGGTATAATTTGGTAATTTTATGTCTTTTGGATTACTCGATCACAAATCCTCAGAGAGCTCAGATTTGTGTCCATTAGCGACAATACTGCAGGTAGACAATGTTTACTCAACTAAGAAGCTTAATATTATCATTAAAACATCATTTAAACATAAAACCACAGCATGGCAGCAGGCGTTCCTGTGTTATTAGTGTCAATGGTAATTGGCTCGGCAAGTACGGAAAAATATTGTCTTGATGTTAAGAGCAGTTTGCATGTGAATAATAAGCAATTTCATGCTGCTGATGAGAGCAGTTAATTAAAGTGGAAAGAAAATGTATTTGTGGAAAGATATTTTCATAGAATTTAATTCTGTAGTTTATCAAAAAAAAAAATAAAATAAAAAACAACAACTTGTTATTTGTGCAGCATCACCAGTTTTAAGAGATAAAGAGTCAGTAATTGATTTGCTAACAAAAACACAGTATTAAAAAAAAGTTGTTTTCCTTCGATCTGCGTGGATTTCTCTCCTGTAAGTTCTCTCCTGTAGTTTTTATATCGATTACTGTATTATTTTAACAAACAATTACTTTTTCAGACAAAAATAAAAATTTGCTCGGAATTTACTGACCGTCAGGCTTTGTTTGTTTCTTCATCAGAACAGATTTGGAGAAATGTAGCATTACATCATTTGCTCACCAACGGATCCACTGTGGTGAATGGGTGCCATCAGAATGAGAGTCTAAACAGCTGATAAAAACATCACACTAATTCACAAGTAATCCACACCACTCCAGTCCATCAGTTAACGTCTTGTGAAGTGAAAAGCTGCATGTTTGTAAGGTAAAAATAAATCATAAATGCATTTTAAATGTCAAACTGTTGCTTCCATCTAAAATATGAGTCCTCTATCCGTAATATTGATTCTTCCAGTGGAAAAAGTTGTCTTGTCTGAATCAGGAGAGAAATATGCACAGGTTATGCACAGTTTACAAGTGACAACAATCCATAATAATTCTAAGCAAAGATGTTGGTAAATTTTGATGGACGACAGGGGATGGACTTTTCTTTACTGGAGGAAGCATTATTATTGATTATGGACTATGGATATTTTTATCAGAAGTGACAGTTTAAAAGTAAAATATTTTAATAGTGGATTTATTTCTTACAAACATGCATCTCTTCACAAGATGTTAATTGCTGGTCTGGAGTGCATGGTATTGATTACTTGTGGATGATGTTTTTATCATCTGTTTGGACTCTCATTCTGACGGCACCCATTCACTGCAGAGGATCCATTGGTGAGCAAGTGATGCAATGCTAAAATTCTCCAATAGTAATAATTTTTTTGCAGTTTTATAGGGCTTGTCTCGCACATGTTTTAGTGATATTTTTTTTTTTTTTGGTCTGTATATCACTTACAGTATAAAGGGGAAAAACACACCAAATGAGGAAATCTGCTGTACTTTCAGTTTCAGTTCGATCCATAAGCAAACCCAACCAAAGCACTCCAGACTCCTCTGTGGTTTTCTGTTGTTTCAGAACACCGTGTGATCTTCCTTCACCTTTTGTGGTCCGATCGGTACTCGCCCTCAGATAGGAACAGCAATAAAAGCTTCCCTCAGTCCAGAAGAGCTGCAGACCGACCGACTGACTGACTGACTGACTGACTGACTGACTGACTGACTGACTGGCTAACCTGTGCAGGTAAATCAAAGCGCACCTTCCTCTCTCAGTCTCTCCCCTCTAATGCTGCAAATCAATTGGATTTTAATCGATACCGACTGATGGTTTTTGAAAAACGTATTTGAGAAGCAACAAGAACTACACTTTAAAACTTGAAAGGTCTTTTTCTGGAGAATTGTGGCGGCGGCAGAGTCAAAAGAGACTTGTTTCTCCAGACATGAAAGGTTCCTGAGATCAAGCACCTTGAAAATGAAAAGCACTCTGTCTTGTAGATTCGGGTCTGACAGGAAGCAGGTGTCTCAATTTAAACAGAAGCAAGGACTTCACTTAAGGTGACACGATAAATAAATCCATATGTGCTTGGAATGAAATGGACAGTTAGACACCAGATTCGTTTTGAGACGGGCCACTTACCCTTATAGTGTAAGTTATTGTTTTGCAATTATTATTGTTAGAGAGTAATCATTTAGCAGATACTTTTATCTGAAGTGACTTATAGTGCACTTACATTTGTATGTACATTTATTCATTTGGCAGACACTTTTACCCCTAGTGACTTGCAGTGCATTCAAAGTACGCCTTACAAGTATGTGTGCTTCATGGGAATCAAATCCATGACCTTACTGTGTGTCTAGTACCTTCAAAGGTTAATCTGGTTCAAACAGCATTCCAGAACGCCACAAAATGATTGGTGGTTTATTCATTAATCTACTGTACTTCATACGTGTTTGCTCCAGTCTCCTATCAGCTTGTCCCTGAACTGCTTGTATTCACTGCAGTGACCAATCTTTGCTGCTTTTATTCAATTGGATGGCAAAAAAAAAAAAGAAAAAAAGAAAAAAAAAAAGGATTTTTGCTTAGTCTGAAGTGCAAAACACTTAAAATAGACAAATTGAAAGTCTTTTGGATATTTCTCTTTATTATTCCACATAGAATTGAATGGGTAACTATGGTAACCATAATTTGCTTTTCCCCCATTGGTAGACTGATTCTTCTGAAAGAACGAGAGGTCAAGGTATAGCTGGTTACCATAACCCGGTTAATCACTGCTGGTCAATGTTTTAACTACAAGATCTGGGTGCAAAAAAACCAACAACAACAAAAAAGTTTTTCCAATGGAGCAATACAAAATAATAATAATAATAATAATAATAATAATAATAATATATAATAATAATTATTATTGTTATAAAATATATGATATTTAATTTTGTTATATAATTTTGCAAGAATCTAAATTAAATGTCTATATTGTTGTTGTTCTTATTTATCATTATTAAATACATGTTATATAATATAATAATTCTATAATCTATAGTATTTTTTTAACATAGTGTAGTAGTTGTTTTATTGCATATCATTAACATTTGTTTTTTTCTCTCTTCATTGACTGCCAATCCTTTTGATATATATTTTGAGTTGACATATATTTTTTCCTGTCTACTGCTTTTCACGTCTCAGTTCTATGCACCTATTTCTGAAAACTCTAAAGTGGCAGCTGGCTGTTCACAAAGGAAAGAGTTATTGTTTCCTTATTATGTTCTAGACTGCCACAGATACCCAATGGCTGTAGCAAATGTCTGTTTTTGTCATTTTCTAAAGGAGTAAGTGCAAATGACAGGCTCACATCTCCATGACTGGTAGTGTGAAAACCAGAGAGGGAGAGAGAGAGGAACTGAAAGATGGGGGAGTTTGGAGGCAGACAGACGGGAAAGCAAACCTTCCAACATAAGCTGCTGAGGAAAATGAACTGGGGAGAGACCGGACCGGCTCGACAGCTCCTGAGAGAGTTTAATCAAGGCAAAGTCATCTTGATTAAATTAGATGTGCTTTAAAACACTGTGTGTGTGTATGTGTGTGTGTGTGTGTGTGTGGTGTGTGAACTGCTAGAACTCATTTCACCAAACTTGTGAGAGACGTTTGCCTTTGAGCTGAGCGTTTGTTTGTGCCGTAAGCGAGAAATGTGGTCACGTCAATCTTTCTGAAAGAACTTTGGTGTTTCCTCAGTAATTAACCTTCCATCTCCTACAACACTTGAAATATCTGTGGATGAAACAGCATCTATGGATGAAACAGATGCTCAGAAACCTGGCACATGTTTTTTTTATTTATTCATACACTAATAAAAAGTATGAAACATGCATGTTGTCTTTTAAATAAGTCTCTTATGTTCATCAAGGCTGCACTTATTTGATCAAAAATACAGTAAAAACAGCAATATAGAGCAATATAAAAATATTCAAAATAGAAGTCTGTTGTAACAGTATATGGGGAAGTCGTGTCCTAGTGGTTAGAGAGTCAGACTCATAATCCAAAGGTTGCGAGTTCGAGTCTCATGTCTGGCAGGAATTGTAGGTGGGAGGAGTGAATGTACAGTGCTCTCTCCACCTTCAATACCACGACTTGAGCAAGGCACCAAACTCCCAACTGCTCCCCGGGCGCTGCAGCATAAATGGCTGCCCACTGCTCTGGGGGGGTGTGTGTACGTGTACACGCACACGCACACACTTTGGATGGGTTAAATGCAGAGCACAAATTCCGAGTATGGGTCACCATACTTGGCCGTATGTCCTTTCACTTTCTTTACTACCATTCAAACATTTGGGGCCAGTAAAAACATGTTATTGACAAATCTTGACAAAAGTATTACATAATTAATAAAACAAAACAAAACAAAAAAAGAAAAGAAAAGAATCAGCATATTAGAATGATTTCTAAAGGATCATGTGACAGAAGAGTAACGATGCTGAAAATTCAGCTTTGCATTACAGAATTAAATTATATTTTAAAGCATATTAAAATAAAAAACAACAACTTTGTTTTAAATGGCAATAATATTTCACAATATTACTGTTTTTTGTAATTTTGAGCAAATAAATGTAAAAATCTTTAAAAAACATTAAAAAGCTTACTTATCTTAAACTTTTAAAAAGTAGTGCATGTTTTTTTTTAACTTCAAACTAACTTTTTCAGTTAACATGATGATACCTTTCTTTCTTTCTTTCTTTCTTTCTTTCTTTCTTTCTTTTTTTTCTGAAGAAAAAATGTATCGCATTTTCGACAAAGGATTACTGTTTTCAACATTGATAATAAATATTTGTTGAGCAACAAATCAGCATATTAGTATGATTTCTGAAGGATCATGTTACACTGAAGACTGGAGTAAGGATGTAATGATGCTGAAATTTCAGCTTTGTTAACAGGAATAAATTACATTACAATATATTCACATAGAAAACAATAAAAAAAATCCCCATAAAACATTAAAACATCTTACCCCAAACTTTTGACTGTAGGCCTATACTTGTTTATGAACACAGTAGCTCAAACAATAAATCATACCACTAACAACACCAAAGCCATGGGTTTGATTCCCAGTGATCTCAAGAACTGATAAATTGACACCTTGTATGCTTTGGAAGTCAACCAAATGACGTAATACTGACCTTTAATGACTTAATACCAGCCATAAAACGCACGCTGTGAATGACTGATTGTGCATTAACACTAACAAGAGCGTAACGGTTCATCACTATATCCAGTCACCCAACGGTTTATCCACTTACTCGCTTTACGCCTCACCATGTGCTCTCTTTTCTCGTAGAAGTGTTTTATAGCCTGAACAGTTCGGGCCGAGTCAAAAATAGCCCACCTGCTGAAGATGAGGATACTCGGCAGGATTCTGGAGCTTTCGTCATCAAATAGAGTTTATCTCTGTCTTTATCCCTGGCCCATTTACCATGGCTTGTGGTTTTATCTTCAGCCGAGTCCTGCTATTGGAGAGCGGCACGCGAAACATGTAGAACTGAGATTTTTCACAATTGCCTGCTGGGTAGACGGAGCTGTAACCCCATGAGGTAGACGTGCAACTTTAAACAAAAAGAGATCTGAATAAATGAAGAGATGTGTCAGTGTCGTACAAAGTTCCTCGAGAAGAGCTTTATTTAAGCATTATCTGTGGGACAGCGCTTTTATACAACAGTTCATTACACAAGAAATGAATAACACAGAGTCTAAAAGGCCACGCTAACTTTTTTGGTTGTTTGTCTATATTAGGCAAACCAGCTCTGGTAAAGGAACAAATGGATCAAACTGATATTTCTGGAAAAACATACTATAAAAACGAACAAAGGTACAAATGTAATGAAAATGCGATGTTATTACTTTTTAAAATGTGGTGCGTGCTGGGCAATTATTAATTCCATTAGATATGGAATCATTATGTTCTTTTTTGGATGTAAAAATAATAAACAACAACAATAATAGTAATATAAGATCAGTGTTGTTATTTTAGTTAGTTGTTAACTAAAACTAAATATTCAAAATAGTTGTTAATTAAAGCTAAAATAGAATAAAATATAAATATTACATACAAATTAGAAATATTGCCTTGGCATCTAATTGAAATAAAGTGTATACAGTATAAATTTTTTAACTTCAAATATTCATATTTCATTCAGTGTGCTACTTGATGTTTTGTGAATGTTTGTGAAATTTACTAGCAAATTCTTTCTATTCAATATTCTATTTCTATTATTCTATAATTCTATCTCTACTCTATTTCTATAATTCTTTCTATTCCAGCTTTTTTCAGTGTATTGTAACTGTAATTTGTGTAAAAATATAATTCTGTCTACTTTTAAAATTGTTATTGCTTGTTTTGATGACAATGGGTGCTAACCACAATTGCAAACTTCAATAACAAATGGTATTTTAGCAGAAAACGTGGTTAAGATGGTCAATTCTTAAAAGAAAAATAGAGAGGCATCTCAATGTAGATTTTAAAACATTTTATGACAGGAGAAGATTTAACAGAACATTATTAGATTTCAGAATTCAGCTTTTACCATAACGTTTATCTTTGTTAACATTTACAAAACGGTAAGCTGTTATTCTCTTCCAGGATTTTCAGTTTGATCCATTTACCCGTCCGCCAGAATCTTGCTGCGGAACGAGGTTCTTCCTAATGAAAAAATAGCAAGAAGAAAGTAAATCTCCGGCACGTTGCCATGTTTGAAGATGCGAGCAGATCCAAGCACAGATGTGTGTTGGCACCTAAACTGAACCTTCACTCACATCAAAGACATGCAAAAGGAGACAAAATGGAAGCTGTGGTCGTTTAATGATTAAGGATGGCTTGTTGCACCGGGGCGACAGCTGGGGTGTGAGCTGGCAACAGCTGAGACCATTAAACTTTCATTCCTCAAGGATAAACATGGAGAGATGGCAAGAAAGGACGGAGAAGAATCAGAGAGGATTGTTGTGAGAGAACTACAAAAGGCAAATGCAAAATAAAAAATAAAAGAATTTAAAAAAAAAAAGTGATTGGGCATATTAGCATAATTGCTTTGTTGATTGTTATTATATAGTCATTATTAGTTAGTTATTATTTAAGTATTATAGTTCCCTTAAAGTTTAAATGAGTTATGTAGTTACTGTTCAAAAATTTTGTATTATTATTATTATTATTATTATTATTATTACATTTCATTATTGTTTTTTGTAAAGCTAAATAGAAATATGTAAAAAAAATAAAATAAAAATCAAGTAATAATACAATAACAAAGTAAAAAATTAATAAAAATAAAATTAATAAAACTTAAGCAAAAATGTAAATGGCCGAAGAAACACACACACACACACACACACACACACACCTACCTGCCGTTCAAAAGTTTGGGATCAGTAAGATTTTTGATGTTTTTTTAAAGAAGTCTCTTCAAGACTGCATTTATTTGATCAAAAATTCAGAAAAAAATGCAATATTGTGAAATATTATTGCCATTTAATATAAGCATTTTCTGTTTTGATATACTTTAAAATGTAATTTATTTCTGAGATGCGAAGCTGAATTTTCAGCATCATTACTCCAGTCTTCAGTGTCACATGATCCTTCAGAAATCATTTTGATTTATTATCAATATGCTTATTTATTATAAATGTTGAAAACAGTTGTGCTGCTTAATATTTTTTGGAACCTGGGATAATATTTTTTCAGGATTCTTTGATGAATAAAAAGTTGAAAAGAACAGCATTTATTCAATCTTTTCAATCAAAAAAAGAAATAACAAAAATTTACTGACCCCAAACTTTTGACCGGTAGTGTATATTGTTACAAAAGATTTTATTTTTTGAATAAATGCTGCTTTTTAGCTTTTTATTCATCAAATAATCCTGAAAAAGCTATCACAGGTTCCAAAAAAAAAAAAAAAAAAAAGCACCACAACTGTTTCCAACATTGATAATAAATCAGCATATAAGAATGATTTCTGAAGGATCATGTGACACTGAAGACTGGAGTAATGCATGCTGAAATTCAATTTTGTATCAAATGAATAAATTAGATTTTAAAGCATATTACAACAAAAAGAGCTATTTTAAATTGTAATAATATTTTACAATATTACTGTTTTTACTGTATTTTTAATCAAATAAATGCAGCCTTGGTGAGCATAAGACACGTCTTTCAAAAACATTTAAAAAATTTTACCAACCCCAATATCTGTGGCTTTCACAACCTATTTTACATGTGTAACATAAGAACATGACATATTTCCAAGAGCAAAAAAAAAAAAAAAAAAAAAAAAGATTGGATAGTCAAAAATTTAAACTGAGCATATACCAATGAATCTTTTACAATAAGACTAGCAAAGTATAAAGAGAGGAAATGGGGTCAATATTGATTTCATGTTGACATTTAAAGACTGTTCAGATTTTTTACAGGTCAGTTAGTTTAGCAGCAGATTAATTTGGGTTCTGGAAGTGCACAACCTGGACGCTGCCATCCATGGTTTTTGACCAAGTAATGGTGTAGATTTGGCATCTACTGAAGCTGACCAGTGAGTAGCCAGAACTTCAGTTTATGCAGCTGAAGGTTACTGTAACCAAGAACTAATGTGTGTGATTCACAGATGTATTATAGAGGCTTGGGAATCGGTTAGCAGATGTCCGAACCCAGGGCCTGGGAAATCAGAGAAGAACCAGAGCAATGGAGTAGAAGAAACAGACTCAGGCAGCAGGTACACTGGAGAGGAGGACGAAGAGAAGCATCTGTTACCAAATTTCTGGATGGGTCAGCAATTTCTGTTGGTCGGAAACAAGGACCACAGAGACCCAAAGAGAAGTTGTTAAGACCCAATACTCTGTAATGTGGGGTGCTTCTCATGAATAAGACAAATGCTCCCCCCTACAGCTCACTGAGAAGTGTCCTACAGAGCCTGAGAAACAAGGATGACAAGGTGCTGAAGGAAATCAATAGCAGCGAGAGAGTGGAGATGTTCTAAGTGTGGAGGTGTTGACACGCAAGTTCAGCGGGTGCATTATGTCAAGTTCAGACCTCAAAGACATGGATCTTTTGTGACACAGATGTCATACATTGCTATTCATGTTACATCTTACATTTGTTACATCCCACACCAACTGTTAGTTTGAAAAGGTTGCTTCTAGTAATTCGCTCTAACCAGTTTCCAAAGCAAACCGTGTTTAGGAGTTAGGTGGATGATAACATGGAGAAATCTTAATCTCCCGTTGTTTGTTTGTTCGTTCATTCATTCATTCATTCATTCATTCATTCACTCACTCACTCACTCACTCACTCACTTATTCACTTACTGACTTAAAATATTCATTCATTTATTTATGCATTCATTCATTAAATTACACTCACTCAATCACTCACTCATTATTCATTGTCACTCATTCACACACTCACTCTCTCACTTATTCATTCATTCATTCATTCATTCAGTCAGTCAGTCAGTCAGTCAGTCAGTCAGTCAGCCAGCCACTCACTCACTCACTCACTCACTCACTCACTCACTCACTCACTCACTCACTCACTCACTCTCTCATTCATTCATTCACTCACTCACTCACTCACTCACTCACTCACTTATTCACTTACTGACTTAAAATATTCATTCATTTATTTATGCATTCATTCATTAAATCACACTCACTCAATCACTCACTCATTATTCATTGTCACTCATTCACACACTCTCTCATTCATTCATTCATTCATTCATTCATTCATTCATTCATTCATTCAGCCAGCCAGCCAGCCAGCCAGCCAGCCAGCCAGCCACTCAATAATTCACTCACTCAATAATTCACTCAATAATTCACTCACTCAATAATTCACTCACTCAAAAATTCACTCAATAATTCACTCACTCAATAATTCACTCAATAATTCACTCAATAATTCACTCACTCAATAATTCACTCAATAATTCACTCACTCAATAATTCACTCACTCAATCAATAATTCACTTAATACTTTGTCACTCTCTCATTCATTCACTCACTCTCTCATTTAATAATTCACTTAATACTTTGTCACTCAATAACTTATTTAATAACTCACTTAATACTTTCAGTCAGTCACTATTTTTGGTAACCTAAAACATGTATTCATTCATTCATTCAAACACATTGATCATTTGTTTGTTTTGTTTGTTCATTAAACTGTTCATTTATTCAAAGCCGCACAAATTGATCACTATTATTTATTGCAGATAATAACATGCTCACATGTATACTGTACATATTTATACAAAATTGACAAAATCAGTCAAAGCTTATGTTTTAGGATAAAAAAAACATTTGGACTTTTAATTAAGTCCCCCAAACCACCCACATCTCCCTTTTTTCCCCCAACTTTAGGGGCAGTTAGAAAAATATTTGTACTCTGAGGAGATACCGAATCATTTGAACCTGAGGGGAACAAGATTGTCTATGTATCTACCAACTCCTACGAGGCCAGCAGCCATATATATATATTTTTTTTAGATATTATACCCTTAACATGGCTTTCTAAGACATTTTTATTTTATTTTTGAAAATAATGAATACTTCAGGGAACTGTAAAAACATTCAGATGTTAGAATCCTCAGATAGATTACATAAATTGACTTTTTTAGACCTTAGTTTTACCAACAAGGTCTGAAAATATGGCACCAACACATAAGCAATCTATGAACAAAATATGATTGCTTTTGGTGCCACTAGTGTCACAGACGTTTGAACGTGAACACTATTGAGTGATGACTCAAATGAACCTGTGAAACCTGTTAAACTGGTTTGTTGAATCTATCCAATCGTACACACTTATTTAATTTCTTATCGCTACATTTCCTTGGGTCAATAGCTTCAGATGTCCAGCTCATGCATGCTGCATATTATTCTGTTTGGATCCACCTCTCTGATATGCAGACAATGAGCATGTTGACCTTGAAACACCCTTCATGTAACAATCACTTGATCATATCGATACATACTGGTCAAGATGATGTCCTGAACTAGTTATGGGTGTAATTGAACAAGGGAAGATTAAAAAAAAAAAAGCAAAATTACACGTCAACCAGCATCAGATGAAAATTCATTGTCTGGCTCAATCAAGCCATCTAACACATTTATGTTCTGAAACTGGGATGCCGGAGGGAAAATGAATGTTAATACCCACCGCCTCTGGTTTGTATCTGAAATGAGCCTGATTAGGACAAAAGACATTTCAATTGCCTTTAGCGAGTGATTGGCGTGGGCTGAACGGGGCTTGATAATAAGGGGAAAGGTATGTCAGATTTTGATGAATAGGCTCATTTTTGTCATCATTCTCAAACATTTACGTGACACTCCTCCTTCAACCCGCCGGCTCTCGGTAATAACGTGCCCGTGTCCTAGTTGCCCTTCTAGAGACGACAGCCTGCTGTTCTTACTTTAAACCATCACCTGAAGAGACCCACCGAAGACTGAGTAAAACAGTGAGTGTCATAAAAAATACATTGTGTTCACTGCAAAGTGAAGTGAAGGAGGGAGCCGGTTTCAGCTGGGAAATAGTACTGAAATGATCTGAGCTTTCTAGCTTTTGATTTTTGAAGGGGAGCTACAGTATCTGTTGCATGGTTACATGTTCACACGTCTATACATTTCCTTTCAATGTCATTGCAAATTTGTACAGGTTTGCACAAAAGAAGATATGTTTTTCCATGCAGTAAGAGTCAGTGGGGCCTAGTTTTGACCACAGTGTTCTCTGAAATATCTCATTTTCTGTTCAGCATGTGAGTGGGCAGATGATAAAATTTCGGGTATTTTTTGGGAGAACTGTTAAAGTTGTTTTTTTTTGGTACTTTTTTTTTTCTTTCTCACTCACCCTCAGGCCACTTGAAAACCTTAAGACTTTTTCCTTTTGTGAACATGAAACATTATATTTGAAACAATTTCCATATTTGCAAATATACAGTGCATATTGTATATTACACAATTTTCATATTTGAATAATAATAATAATAATAATAATAATAAATATTTTCATTAATTATAAAAACATTTTCAACATTTCTCATTTTAATTTAGTTAATTAACTTGATGTACTACAATAACTAAAACTAAAACTGAAATAAAATTGAGAAAAAAAAGAAACTATAGACACATTAAAAATGACTAAAAATGACAAAACACAACAAAATCACTTTTTAACTTAAATTAAAATGACAAAAAATACGAAAACTATAATAGTATCTCAATGATAATAAAATAACACTGCATACAGCTGCCATGGTTGAAGAAGAAAAAAAAGACCAAAATGTAAGTTATTTGTTTGTTTAAATAAATAAATAAATAAATAAATAAATAAATAAATAAATAAGATTTATTTATTTATTTTTATTTTATATTTTTTGCATTTTGAAATTTTGGATTTTGAAAAGAATTTTCTTCACATTTTTTTCACATGTTTTTTTTACCTGTATTTTGACTTATACTTGAAGGAAATGTCTGTAAACTTACTGGAAAAGCTACTGGTAATTTTCTGCCAGGACAATTTTTTCTTTCAGATACAGCAGATAGGAAGATTATCTGAGAATAACAATCCCACTTTCTTCTCGTGATTATTTCCATTTTCATATTTAAGTGTGTTTTCCTAAAGAATCATGAAAAGGCATTCAAATTTATTCATTTTATTTTATTTTATTTTTATTTATTTATTGTTGCATTACATTATGCTCATTTCTGAGGTATTTCTTCAGCCAGAAATGATTCTTTATGAATGTGGTCTCTGCAAAAGTCATGCCAAAAACTTCACTGGCCATTAATCAGTGCAATACATTGGTCAGAAACTGTGGGTACAGGTTGTCATGTGGATCTTTTTATGCAGAGTCCCAGAGAACCGCGATTGGCCGCTTTCCATGTCACTAAAGCATTCTCCTGTCCAGCCAAGTGTATATTGGCCAGAATACACTGCAACGAGAATTTATAGGGATAATCAAAAATCTGCCTCTGTAAGATCTACAGCCTTTGTGTTTCCAGCCAGTTATCCATTTACTGTAACACCTCCTCTAAGTCTTCAACTCTAGACAATCTTTAAGCTATTAAATCTTTAGTATACTCCTGTTTACCTGGTGCAAACATGCTTGAAGCCTGTCGTTAGTTCCTGCAAATATTCCCTCGCGCGTTCCAATTACCTCATATACCATCAGGTGACAAATTAGCGGGATAGAAAAAACACTTGTCACATAACACTTTCTCACTAATGATAAAGCCACATGAACGGCCAAGAAAATGAATGCAAACACAGTGCAAGTGTTTCTAATCCTGCTCTATGGTTTTGTACAGTACCAAAAGAAAAAAAAATAGAACTCAACCGGCATTGAAAGCCTTCTCTGAGCTCCAGCTAAACCAACACAGCAGATGGTTTCCGCTCTCAGCTCCGTCTCTCCTGAGTCCTCTCCTCTCCACCCTACTAATGGCACCCTCCTCAGACTGCAGGAGCGGCCCACCTTAATTAAACAGTGTTAATTGTGGGAGTCGGAAACTGCTCTCCACCATTATGTAGCGCACAGCTGGTTGTCGCCTTCTCCCAAGAGACACTTTCCAGCTCGCTCTTGCTTTCTCTCTCTCTCTCTCTCTCTCTCTCTCTCTCTCTCTCACAGTATGAATATTGCTTATGCTCGAGCAGAGCATACTTTCATACTTCTTCTAATTATGGAACATAAAACTGAGGAATATGGGACACAAGTAGAAATGAAGTCATTGTGACCTTAGCCATATACATTGAGGCAAGTAGGACATGTTCCTGGATCAGCAAACCTTATGTTGATTTTAATCATACACTGATAAAAATGATTTTTTGGTTAAGTAAATACTACATAAAAACAACTGTAATTTCTACATTAAATAATTTAGTTCAGGCAAAAATTAAAAAATTAAAGTAAATTCTATATTAGTACTCAATTTAAGCTTGTAGAAATTAAAGTTTGAACTTATAAGTATATTTTACTTGGAATTGTTTTTTATGTTTACAAGGATTCTTTAAGTAAATATCAAAGTCATGATCCCGTTGTTCCCATCATGCACTTGGGCATGAATAATTAATAAGGTTAACTTTTTTTTGCTGTTTTTGAGATGTATTTACACTGTTTTATGGTTGCTTTTGTTGTTAGGTTTAGCAACTTACTGTTTTGGGGCATCTGGAGTTGATTTTCTACTCAGAATGACCCATTCATACTCAAACACTATCCACTGATTGTCACCATCATTGTGTATGGTGTACCAAGTATTGAGGTCTCTGTGTTCATTTGGGTAGCAATTCTATTGAGTAGACATATTATCTTAAACGGATAACAAGATGTCTACTTGCTTACTTACATGTTTCTGAGTGAATCACATGCTTTAATAGCATGGTTGTTATCCAGTGCTACATCCATTGAGTAAATTTTAGAAGCCATAACAGAGTAAAATGAACTTAAATATTGCAGATTCAACTTAAAATAATTAAGTAAAATGTACTCATCAAACTCTAACTGGCCATATTAAATTTACTTATTTCCTTTGCTAATTTTACCTAACTTAGTTAAGTAGACTTTACTTAATTAAATACTTGCATTTTACTTAAAATTGATGTGTGCAAAAACTTGCCAAATAAAAATTAAGTAAATTTACTTATTGTTTTTTTCAGTGTAGTGTTGACGTTAATATTAGTAAATGGACTAACTAACTTGAACTGTCAATGAGCAATATATATTTTTAAGCATTTATTATATTTGTTAATGTTAATAAGAATAATCGTTCATTGTTTATGTCAGTTCACAGTGCATTAATGTTTACAAATACCACATTTGATCAAAAAATGTATTAGTAAATGTTGAAATGAACTGTGATTAATATTAATAAATGTCGCTTTATTCATTGTAAGTCCACATTAATGTACTAATGTAGATAACTAATGTTAACAAATGAAATCTTATTTTAAAGTGTTACATGAAAATATGACAAAAATAATAATAATGATAATACTAATATCATTGTTTGAACTGATAATATCTTGATATCTTGATAAGCATTTATTAAACTCATAATAATTTCAACATTTACTAAATACATCATTAAAATCTGTTAATAATAATTAACAGACCTGAGCTAGCATGAACTAACAAAGAAAAGTTGTGCTTTTATTAATGAACATTAACAAAGAATAATAAATACTGTAACAAATGTGTTGCTCATTGCCCTAAATATTAGTTAATGCATTAACTAATGAATAAGTATAAACAAGTGTTACCGAAATATTTAGAAAATGATATAGGGAAAGTTAACATGCTGCATGTATACAATATCATAAACACTCTAAAACACAGAAACAATCAAATTTACAACATAAACATGGGACATTTCTCACATGTCATTTTATGTTCAGAAATATTTTATATGTTCACTTTATGTTTAACTGAATAAATGTGTATATGTTTTTCAAAATATTTAAAAATTTGGCTTAAGTTCTACACACTGTTCCATCATTTTGCATATTATCATCAACTTTAATATTATGTTTGTCAACTACAATTACATGCCATCTCATTCAGACTAAAATGGACTTGACATGACAAAATATTCACTAAAAAAAGAACATTTTTCAACAAGCAACAATGACAAAATTATAACCCTTTTTTTTAAATCTCGTTTCCAAGGATTTAATTTGTATTCGGAACTATTTGAGACGCCTCCTGCTGCTTTCATCCTCTCAGATGTGCAGCCAAACTCCAGTCCGATTAGTTTTTTTCTTCTTTTTTTCCTCCTCCTCAAACACTTAACAGGAGTTTTGTCACACAATCGCACAGTACCTCTTTTTTTCTGCTATTTTCATCAACCGAGAGAGATTGACAGCTCTAGCATTAATGACTGACAGCAAGAAAATAACTGGCAAAGCATACGTATGTCAGTGATGTGACAGACAACTAATGACATTCACATAGCACAGATTCAACTGAACTCACTCACTCACTCAGTAAATCTCTGTAAAGCCTACTGTATCATATTTGATATGCAAATTTCTCAACATTTTGCTGAAAAACCTGTTGTACACAATTGATTGCGTGCTTTCTGTCGTCTGATTGACAGTGTATACTTTTTAACAAGTAAAAGTCCTTTTAGTATTGATGTAAAAACTTACACCACCTGCTTGTGGTTCACATGTCTATTTGCTGTGAAATCTTTTCTGATTTTTACAGGATTAACTGGTATATTGTTCACGATATTTCAAGATGAACACTTACTGGACTGATGCAACAGGTTTACTTGATTTTCCATACAGTACATCATTTTTTAGAAAAATCAGTGTATCAAATATGATCTTCATGCTTTTGAGGAACGTTTATTTGTTCATCTCTCCATCATCATTGTATTGCATTGCATCATATGTTCTGAAACTATACAGAGCTTTGATTATAAAAGTAAGATTTTTAGATATCATCATTATTGGGAGATATAGAGTGATGGCTGATATTTATGTGCATTTTATGTAAGTAGTCTGCTATACTGTTATAAAGATCTGATCGATTTACAAGCTGTCAGAATTTCATCTGACTTTTTATCCATATAAATATAAGCATCTGCACCAATTTGCATATTTTTGCTCAGTTTGAGCCTCTGAGTAAAATTGAGCTGTTTCTTCTCCTTGAGTATGAGCTCCTACCATAAAGGTCTAATGTACCAAATATGATACTCGGCAAAAACAGATTTTGTTTGTTTGTTTCAATATTTTCTTTAAAGGTTCAAAAGTTATTTATATCTGACTATTATTTCATTTGTCAGGGGTAAGCTAGTCATAGAATGTCTGCATGTGAATGTATAAATTATGCTTTTGACCATTCTGTCTTCCACACTGTCTGAGTTTTGTTTCTATTGTATCAGATTCTGGACATAGCCAGTCTGCATTTACAGTAACCAGAAATGTGTGTGTTTAATGAATTTTAAGATCATTGACAGAAAATGTATTAAAATGCACACTTTTGTCAAATGTGGATAGAATCGGTCCGGATATGTTTCTGGATGTATTACACCTTTAAAGTACTTGAATTCCATCACTCATGCAGAGTCTGGAGCAGCTTCAACTCATGCTAACCTGTCAAACAACTTCAGAAGAGCTGGACTGCACATGCACTTCTGGATCGTGCAATTAATGTGTGATGAGGACAGCGGTGAGCAGGTGGAGCACATTTCTCATCACCTTCTGTGAGAACCGGCCATGGCTGCGTCTGTCCTGGCATGCTTTATTTATGGAGCCTCATAAATATCATAGGCATATCAATAAACGATGTCAGATTTTCATTTTTTCCCTTACCATGATCAAATCACTCTTGCAGTAATTCTTCCTGATCCAGCGTAACGCACGGATTAATCCACCCAGACTGGAAAATTTATCTTGTGGGTTTTCAATCACATTAGGAAAGTAGAGTTATATTTTATTTACGCTCGTGCACAAGCACTGTTTTATTTGCGGAGCTGGAAACATACAATCTTAAATAGTCCATGATAGCCTCTGAAATGACTGTCGATAAAACTATTTACAAATTAATGATTTTTTCATGCTTTTTAATTGTTAATTTGTTATAAAAGTTACTCAGCCTCTTTGTATTGATTGACTGACTGACAGATTGCTTATTGAATTTGACTGTGGGATGTGTGTTAAAATGTTAAAGGACTCACAACTGCGCCTCAGTCCAAGTTCCCTTTGTTTTACCTCAGGAGATTATTTTTGGATTTGAATATAAATGTCGCTTACGGTTACGCTCTGTGATATTTGTTCTTATGATGCAATGACGTGCAAGATTTATATGATCCTTAGAAGAAAGTGGAACTAGGAGTGGGAGCGAACTTCGCAGAAGTCTATTGCGCCATAATAGATGCCGTTTCCCCGGTCTTCCTTTGATGAATGTTTTTCCATATCAGACACAGACTTGAGGCCAAACTCATCTGTCTTGTAATTCAAGCTCAAAGAGCAATTTCCAGGCAAAATGTTTTGGTTGTGTATTTGTACATTTCCGTGCATGTGCGCCAATAGCTGGTGGTACAGCCCGCTGGATTATCCACTGATAATGATGAATGCGCTATTTGTTCTGCTGTTTGTTTGACCTCCGCCAGCGATTTTTTATGGGCATAAAAGCACGGCGTAAACTGTTATTTATCGAAATGCGTGCACCGAAAAGCTGCGTCTGCTCTGGAGGATGCATTATTAGCTCATTATGGGCTAAAACCTGAGAGTAAAAGGGCCAACGTCAGGTCACCTGATGTGTCTGCCACCTGGCCAAACACTGCAAAACGTGCATGTGGTCTGAACAGCTTCAAGTAGCATGATTTTTTTCCTTGTAGCCAACAGCATGGCTTTACTATGAAAGCCTGTTTCAGCTACAGAATTAAAAATAATAATAATAATATTATAAATATTTATAAACTTGCAATTCTGAGAAAAAAAAGTCTCAAGAATTGGGAGATAAACTCAGAACTGTGAGATATAAACTTATAATTGCAAGAAAAAAAGTCTGAATTCTCACAATTCTGACCATCTGCAATTTTTTTTCTCATAATTGCATGTTTATATCTCACAGTTCTGAGTTAATCTCCCAATTCAGATTTATTTATTTTTGTAATTGCAACTTTATATCTCACAATTTTTGTCAGAATTGTGAAAAAAATGTCAGAATAGTGATATAAAAAGTTATTTTTTATTTTTTTATTCCATGGTGGAAACAGGCTTCCATACTTGACACGCATTATATTGACTAGAAAAATACATTTTATTATGTGAAAATGACATAGTGCACATGGACATGAGCTCAGTTTTGTAGAAAAAATAAAAAATAAAAATTCTTGCAAAGGATAATTCATTCTGAGCAAACAAAAATCTATTTTCCTCTCTAACATTATGCTGATTACTACTTTTGCATAGAATTATGTGCATAAATAAATAACAACATAATATACATACTTTCAAAGCAGCTACTTTATTACAATAAACCATTTATGATTTACATGATGCTTGCAATAATAATAAATAAACATTGTCAGAATATACAGCTACTTATGAATTGCAGTCAGTGGTGAAAATGTTTGCATTGGCCTAACTGGGTCATGATAACCAGCTAAACCAAACTGACTCAGACTGTTATAGGCATGGCTAAAATGTATGCCATACTTTCAGCCAATCAGAGATGAGGGGCTGAATTCTGATTGGCTGGCTTTATCACCAGTCACAGCATTATCTCACCTGCAGCAGCTGAAAAAACCAGACATGTTTTGAAAAGAGAAAAGGAAGGCTTGTACATGCCAATGCCACAGTACACTCAAAAAAATGATTTTCCAACACTGTTCAGTTTATTTAAAAAAATCATTTTCGTTTAGCACAATTATGTTAGGTTTCCCCTTTATACAATTGCATTGTGCTAAACTGACTTGAAACAGTTGCGTTTTTGAATTGATTTGCTGTTGTTTGAGAAGTTTGGCCAGTTGGCATGACTCTGATGTGTCATTTGTCCCATCAGTCCAGTGCTTTTGTTTCCTGTATTATTGCATTTATGAATCATCAATTTTTCATGCCTTGCAAACCTAACATTTGTTTTTCTCTGCTGTTTTTGCACTTTTGTTTTGCAATGTCTCCTGATTTAAATGTATCGCAGTGGTAACATTATCTGGCTGGCTGACACTGATGAGGGTTGGTTGAGTTTACAAGAATGACTTGTTATAGTCTTGGAAGCTTCAGTTGGAATGGATTGAAAAATTATTGTTATTGCTGAGGCCCTGCTAGTCATTAAACTTTTTCATTATATCACTATAGGTGCCTTCTGTAAATCGATTGTCAAAGTTAGATGGAATGTCAGACTAATATGTGTTTGAAGTTTAATCAAGGTTTGATTCAAGGAGTAGTTCTGTCCTGAGAAATATCATTCATCATTGGGATTTACATATTTAAATACTGAGTTACATTATGATACATGTTTAATTCTATTACAGTTAGTTTTGCAGTTGTCTATGAAAATCTATGTGGAGCATTCACTTTTCTAAATCTACAGGTCTTTTCAAAGAAATTTCATTTCTTTCTTCAATTGTAGTAAAAGTGCTTAGCTGGAAACAGTTTTTTAAGACAAACAGCAAAGTGAATATCCAGTGTTATGTCGGTTACGATGATGTTTTGAGAGCTGGAAGTGGGTTTATTTGCTGTGCAACCAGTCTTATGGTGGGAAGAAATATTTTTTGACATGTTATGGTGCCTATAAGCTGTTTGAAGGAAGTTTCTTCTAATCATTGGGTCATATCGGACATCAGGCCTTGGATATCAAACAAACGTAAACCAAATCTTACAATTTCAAAAGAAATGCCATAGTGAGTCGATGGTTAATGTTTGAGCCACAACTGAAAGCCAAGTTTTCTTATGTAAGCAATACAGTCACAAGTTATTTGTTTGCTCATTTTTAAAGTGCACATGAAAAGTCCAATGCAATTCATGGTCTAACTAGAAGATTGACAACATTATATTGATCTTGTTTCTTCTTGTTTCAATATTGAACTTGATGCACAATATATTGGTACCATATCAGTTGACTTTAGATATTTACAGTCGTTTTGCATGTTTACTTACTGTTTTGCTCCATCAAATGCACACTTAAAGTTAATATTTAACAACATTGATATTTTAATAACACTCCTAAATGTAATCTTTGGCTTTTTTTTTTTTTTTTTTTGCACACTGTACACTATAATATTTTGATACCAGAATTCAATTGTAGCATTGTTTTTGGGTTTTTAAGTGTTTTATTTTCGAGTTATTCAGACAAGAGAGTAGAATATAGAATTTTAGTATCAGTGCAGCTATTGTGGAATGGAATTTGCTTACCTGCTCCCTAAGGTGTATTTCATACTACTTCATAGATATTGGCAAGGTAATATATGTGACCCTGGACCACAAAACCAGTCATAAGGGTCAATTTTTCGAAATTGAGATGTATACATCATCTGAAAGCTGAATAAACAAGCTGTCCATTGATGTGTGGTTTGTTAGGACAATATTTGGCCGAGATACAACTATTTGAAAATCTGGAATCTGATGGTGCAAAAAAATCTAAATATTGAGAAAATTGCCTTTAAAGTTGTCCAAATGAAGTTCTTAGCAATGCATATTACTAATCAAAAATTAAGTTTTAATATATTTACGGTAGGAAATTAACAAAATATCTTCATGGAACATGATCTTTACTTTATATCCTAATGATTTTTGGCATGAAAGAAAAATGAATCATTTTGACCCATACAATGTATTTTTGGTTATTGCTACAAATATATCCCAGCGACTTAAGACTGGTTTTGTTGTCCAGGGTCACATATGTTAAAAAGACCCAAAAACTTGCATGTAAAACTAGTAATCATCTGCAGTGATTCCATATTTGTAGAAACAATAAAGTGACACGAACTGATTAAATGGAGAGTAAACTGTAACAGTTGCATGCAACTCCTCAGATGTTTCTGCTGAGACAAATACCACAGTAATTTCTCCTCTAGGGCTTCATACAGTAAATGATCTCAACAATTCCTCAAACCTTGCTCAGATTTGTCTGCAAGCAAAATATTGCTTAAGTCAAATGAATGGAGCCATTATCCACATTCATTTTATAGCTCTATACTCTTTCTGTATGTGAACTATTGACTAATTTGTATCTATTTCACAGGAAACATCCAATTCAAAGCCAGCACTTAACTGAAATGCAACTGACAATTCCATTAAGTCTGAAAGCAAGTACTGTTTTCCTCTGGAAATATACAATTATAGTGCAGTATATTTAAGCAAAAATAGCACTTATGTCTCAAGAACCATTAATAAGCCTCTTTTGACCATATAATTACTGATAAAGCTAGCATGTCTCGTCTTCAACACATAAGCCATAGTTACTCCATTAAAGCCAAGAAGATGAAAGAACAAACCCCAGCCTCATAATATCAAAAGATCAGAGTTTGAAGCCAAAATGAGAAGGCTGAACAGAACCGGGCATTCACCTCGGATAATCAGAGCCAAAGATCACAGAGGAACGTGAGTCAACATTGACGCCGTAGTACGTATTTGGTCAGTGACTTCAGGTTGAGCAGAGATGCAGCGCACTCTCACGCCAAGCTAATGACGGTAACATTTCCCAACAAAATCATTGTCTTTTTTTTTTTTTTTTCTTCCCCTCACAAAGAATATCGTTCTGCTGCTGAATGGATAATAATGAGCTCGTGTGCAAGTTCAGCTAATTTAACAGACTTCCTTTGCCAAGAAGCTCTAATTCGAACTCGCGTCCACGCAAAATCATTAATCAAGGACCATTTGCAATTACCAGGACGACAGAACGCTCGCTCTCACCTTACTTCTGTTCTGGCTCATTTCTGCTCAGTGTCCGCAGGTTAATAAAGAAGAGGCAAGACTTCTTTCAGACCTGCGCGATGGTTCGTAACACTAATAAGGCCAGTCATATTTTCTATTATTAGCCTGAAGAATCCCTCTGTGCGCTACGACTTACTGGATGTGACAGTGACCTTGGCCGTTTCCCTCGACACACGTCTGTGATCTACATATGATTTGGCACCTGAGTTTCACGGTGTAAACCAGATAACTGTATTACATTCTGTTTAGTATAAGCATGCACTACAGTTTTGTGGTCTGTTGCTTTAAATGCTCGCACTCTTCAAAGCAGGATGGATTCTGATTGACTGTCATGTTTTTATCATTCATATGCTGGAAAAAAAAAAGTCCTTGTAAAGATGATATTCTTTCACATTTAGAACAATTTTTAAAAACTGTGTCTTTATCATCCTTGGTCTGAATAGACATTAAGTCTTATAGCCAGATTAAAGATGAGACACCATGCAAGTGATTTTATATACACAAAAAGCATATTAAAACAAGTGTCTCCTTTAATGTTTCAACTAACTTTTGTGAAAATAAAATGTCAAAATAAGGGTGAAATAATGTTCCATCATCATTCAGCGTAACCAATATATTTATGTAAAAATGAAGCAACATACTTATTCTGACCTGTACTTATTAAAATGTATAAAAGAAAAGTGATGTTAAATTTGATTGTATTTCTTGTTGATAAACCTAGTGGCAAAGATTGTAAATTATTTTAAATTACATTTAATAGTTTTGGGGGCTGCAGTGGATGCTTAATTTGAGTCTATTTAGTGATTCTGGCTCTATATGCCTGACAAGATTTTTTGGTATATGAACTATTGTTACACTGAATGGCATTTTAGTGGGTGTCTTCTGTAAATCATGGTAAAAATGTATGATGGTCATTATTTTTTGCCAAGAAAAAAAAAAAGAATTAAACAGGACACATTCTTATATAGGTGGGGAAAAGAGCTGTTTTAAACTTTTGTTGTTTTGATGCTTAGAAACCCTGTCAGTCACATCTGATATTTTTGTCACAGATATCTGACATCAGTTAGAACTTGCATGACATGATGCAATCTGAACACTAATATCTTGCACGCTAGTAAGATCAAGTCTACCTCTGAAGTCTATTTTTCAAAATAGGTTTGTGGTTTTATTCCTAATATATAATCTTTTTACGTCGCAGCCATTGTCTTTGTGGTAAATCTTGATAGACTAAACAGTTAGCCAATGCTAAGAAGACTCATGCTGGAAGTTTATCGTCCACATGTGGACATAGAGGCATTTTTATTATTCTGTACAGCTGACCATTCACCAGCAAGCTGTGCCTCAACATATGCTTTCTGTGGCAAAAACACATTCACAGAATAAAGGAACTCCATCAGTTGCATCCTAATTGAGTCTATTGCAATTCTTTGTTCAAGTGGTGCTCTGCAAGTCATTTCAACTTAAATTATATTAAAATAACTTAAAAAGAAAAAACTGTATAATTTAAGAAATGAAGTTAAAATTGCTTAAATTATTTTGATGAGTTAAAGGAATAGTTCACCCAAAAATGAAATTTGCTGGAAGCGTATTCTCTCTCAGATCATCCAAAATGTTTCTTCATGGGACCAGATTTGAAGAAATTTAGCATTACATCATTTGCTCACCAATAGATCCTCTGTAGTGAATTGTTGAAGTCAGAATTTTTACAAGGAAGACAGCACCTGTTCTTGTACAGAGTGGCCATTATTAGTGGAGCTAAGGCCAACGTTATTCTTTCTATGGCTCATGCAAGGAATGAGGTTTGTTGCTAGGGTTGGGCGATATATCTCATGCGATATGCGTGCGCATCTCGTCAGTAAAGCCGGTTCCTTGATTAGCGGTAAATCTCCATCACCTGTTTTCAAATGGAGCGGCGTTTAATACACAGAGCCGTAGTTCACTGACAAGCTACGCAATATCGCGTTCATTATCGAAGGCGATTCATCTGCGATAATGAACGCGATATTGCGTAGCTTCTGACGAGATGCGCATGCATATCGCATGAGATATATCGCCCAGCCCTAGTTTGTTCTAAACCCCTAAATTTAACCTGGACAGTTTGTGCTAAATGAATCATACTTTCAATCATGTGGATTTCTGAGGAGAAAAGATATTTTGGAAAGAAATAGTTCATCCAAAAATGAACATTTGCTGAAAATTAACTCACTCTCTGGGCATTTAAGATGCAGATGAGTCTGTTTCTTCTTTGGATA
The DNA here is from genome assembly GCA_021397915.2 of Tor tambroides. NCBI lineage: Eukaryota > Metazoa > Chordata > Actinopteri > Cypriniformes > Cyprinidae > Tor > Tor tambroides. The sequence continues at coordinate 106,373 of JAFVLL020029206.1, read as the reverse complement.
AGATTTGGAGAAACTGAGCATTACATCACTTGCTTGCCAGTGGATCCTATTTGAATGGATGCCATCAGAATGAGTCCAAACAGTCACAATAATCCACAAGAAACATGACTCCTGTCCATCAATTAATGTCTTGTAATGCAAAATGCTGTGTGTTTATAAAAAACAAATCTGTCATTAACTTCCATTATTAAAATCCAAATCCTCTACCCATAATATTGCTTTCTCCTGTGAAAAAGTGGTCTTGTCTGAATCAGGAGAGAAATGCACAGGTCATGCACCATTTACAAGCGGAAACTGTCAACTATGTGGGTGGATTTTGATGTGAGAGGAAAACAGGAGATGACTTTTTTTATGACCCTTTTTTAAAAACCAGCTGTTTGGACTCTCATTCTGACGGCACCCATTCCCTGCAGAGGATCCATTGGTGAGCAAGATATGTAATGCTACATTTCTCCAAATATATTCTGGTGAAGAAACAAACTTATCTAAATTTTGGCATCTTGAGTACATTTTCAGCCAATATTCATTTCTGGGTGAACTGTTCCTTTAAAGTAATTGAAAAAAATATGTTGCCATGACTTATTGATTGTATTTTCTACAGTGACCAACATGCGCAAAACTATTTTGGCAGTGCAATCTGCCGGAGCTTTATTGCAAACACCATCAGTGATGTCTAAAGTGAATGTAAAATGATGGGATAAAAGATGCAATATGTGCCCGTGCATTAGGCCATGCAGAGTAAGTGCAGTCTACATACACACACGTGTGTGTGTGTGAGAGCGAGACACAGACAGACAGACAGACAGACAGACGGGGAAAGTGTGTGGTCATGTGTCACAGTGCCAGATGGGAAAGATTTCTGTCAGAGAAGCTCTGCCTTAAGACCTAATGAAATCTTAATTCTAATGCGTCCGTCACTGAGAGGGATACGCAGGCAGGGATTTATGAGCGGGAGACAGAAATGGTCAATATTATAAATCTTGAGATCTGCCCTAATGCTGAAAATCACAGGATTAGCACAGTTTCTCCTCTCAGGAACAGATTGTGGGCTTAGGTGGTCTCTGATAGTGTGATTAAATGTTTTTTAATCTAAACATTAGGAACATGGCGTCAATGTGCAATGCCTTTGACACTAAGGCCACGGTTTATTTTCCATTGGGGATATCAGAGGTCAAGCAGTGATATCTGAGAACGAGGTCGAAAACGGTTAATGGATTGTGGCTTGTGATTCAACTTATTGTGGAAAGAATCTTGAAACAAAGTATATTTATTGCATTAAGTATATGCTTAGGTATTAAGTATATGCATTTAGTTTCATGTTTGGTCCATGTATGTACAGCTTACTCTGCCCAACAATGACCTATTTAGACAGGAATAGACTGATATGCAAAATGACCAATCACATGACGTTTAGTGTTGGGTTACCAGAAACAGTAAAGAAGCCAGTCAGTTGGATTGAGTCTGTGCATTGGAAATCTATCTTCTGTAATTTATTTTATTTATTTATTTATTTATTTTTTACTGGTCAAAAGTTGGAGATTTTTAGGAAGAAGTTTCTTTTGCTCTCCAATGCTGCATTTATTTAACTAAAAATACAGTAAAAATGGTAAAAACTGTGAAATATTATTACAATTTAAAACAACTGTTTTTTTTTTTCTTTGAACATGTTTTAAGATGTATCTTAATTCTGTGAATTTTCAGCATCATTACTCTAGTCTTCAGTGTCATATGATCCTTCAGAAGTCATAACTGGAATAAATAACATTTAAAAAACAAAAATCTAATAACAGAGTTATTTTAAGTAATATAAAGTAATAAATTAAGAAAGATAATAAAAGTTCACAATATTACTGTTTTAAAACATTTTTGATCAAATAAATGTAGCTTTGGTGAACATAAGAAATTTCTTTCAAATGCATAAAAATCTTAATTTTTCCAAACTTTATAAACTATGTATTTTCACTGCGTTTTCATATTTGTCTGTGATCATATTTGATTATTAATTTAGCAGTGACACAATGTAATTGAGCATGCGAGTTCATTCCAAATTCATGTCCAATCTGTTTAATATGTATTTGCATAAGCCAGTATTGAAATATTTGATCAGCTTCAACCCAGTCTGACAGCGGATGGGATTTTGTTTCCTCTCATCAAGGGGAAAAAAAAAAAAAAAAAAAAAAATCAAATCACAGAGAACAAGTGAGTCCAGTCAGCACAGCAGTGCAGGTCTCTAGTGAGGATCCGTGTGTGTGTTAGGACTTGGAGAAACTCACAGATCAGGTCCTGTGAGTACTGACCGAACGTAACATCTCAATAAGATGTCCATTTGGGCAGCAGAACCCAGAAACCTGCATCAAAAAAGTGGGAATTGAAAAAGACACAGGTGGTAAAGCAACACTATATGATGTCATGCTGTCTACAGTGGCTGTAGTGCAGGGTATGATGCCTCCATCATTCATACGATCACTGACATCATCCTAGTTGACCTGTTTTTGGGTTAAGTATGCAGTGTATTTGTTGACTGGAATTGTGATAAAATTTAATTTGATTTATTTATTTATTTTATTTTTTTTGTTTGTTTTAATTTGATGTTTACCTGTTTTGGGGTTAAATACATATTTTATTTGTAGACTGAATTTATTTTTATTTTATTTTATATTTTATTTTATTTTATATTGATGTGTGTGGTTTTTATATATATATATATATATATATATATATATATATATATATATATTTCATCTTGATGTTGACCTGTTTTTTTTTGTAGAATGCATTTTATTTAATTATATTTTAATTTAATTTAATTTTAAGGCTTGAATAAATAAATATACATTTTTATTTATTTATTTACTTACTCACTAGCGTACTCTTACAGAATGTAATATACACTCTTAAAAATAAAGGTGTTTAAAAGGTTCTTCACAAAAAACCATTCAGTCAAAGGTTCTTTAAAGAACCATATCTTTCTTACCTTTTTATAATCTGAAGAACCTTCTTTCACCACAAAGAACCTTTTGTGAAACCGAAAGGTTCTTCAGATTTTAAAGGTTCTTTATGGCACCTTTTAGACAAAAAAAGGTTCTTCTATGGCAAGCACTTTTATTTTTAAGAGTGTATGTACTCATTAGACCCGTTATGATTTGTTGGGGAGTTTCTTCTTTAAAAGTCATTAGTGAAATGAATGAACTAATGAAGTCTTACTAATTTACTATATGGCAGAGTAATTTGTGGGAAATATTAATTCCAGAATAATTAAATCATATTGTACATTAAATTGAATGAAATGAAGAGGAGATACAGGCATCACTGTATCTCAAATGTAGGGTAAATCTACCATTTTCTACTAAAATTATTGATGTATATTCTCTGAAGTTCTAATAATTTAAAATGGAATCTGTTATTTGTTTTCACTGACACAAGTAGAAACTGTAGTTAGTGTGGTGTATTTTGCGAGGGGATGTTTGGTGAAGTGCAGTCTGGCTGTGGGAGGACAGCAGATGTGTGTTAGTGATAGCGGAGGCGTAACAGTGACAGATATTGAGATTTGTCCTCCGTGCGACTCGGTCTTGCTGACTCACTCCCTCACGCTCCTGCTGCTGAATCTGCAAAATACTGTAAGACAAAAAGACACTGATGGGGGTGTAATGTCAAACAGCTGTGTTGAGACACTTAAATAGCTCTCCCTCGTTTCCGCTTTCTCTCTCACCCCAATTCTCATGTTAGTAGTGCTTGCGAAGGCTATATTTGCTTCTGAAAGGATCAGGAACTGGCATAAACTGTAGCTCAACATATGTATGCTAACTGCTTGGCAAAGGTTCCGACTCAATTCTCTCTGTGATTATTAAAAGGAAAAAAAAAAAATGATGTTTTCAAATCCAGCGCACATTATCTAATGCTGTTAGCAATATAACAGGAGTTTGCAAAGAATTAATTTTGTTCTGAGCATGTTGAATAAATTTAAGAGTGCGTTAATGTGCCTTTTTATTGGGCTGTCATCACAAAAGAGACAAACCATCTCCATCTGCATCTGTTGTTATCTTCTGCGGTCAATTCTATCGATTGAAGGAAGCGAGGTGATTTAACCTTCATGCCAGCGTTCATAATGCATTACCGGCATGTCTGTGAGTTAGCCATAATCAGCTAGTCTCTGTGTGTATGTGTTTCACAGTTGCTTTTACATATTTTTTTTTCAACTGAGGATATCTTCTCCAGATGCCTTCACAACAGGTTGCCAGATTTAACATTTATATTTATTTATATTTAACACACACACACACACAAAATATATAATATTTTTATATATTTTTATATAAAAAATATTTGGTGCACAAAGTCTACGCTACTGTTCAAAAGTTTGGGGTCGGTAAGATTTTTAAATGTTTTTGAAAGACACTTCTGCTCACCAAGGCTGCACTTATTTGATTAGAAATACAGTAAAATCAGTAATATTGTGAAATATTATTACAATTTAGAATAACAGTTTTCTATTTGAATATATGTTAAAATGTAATTTATTCCTGTGATCAAAGCCGAATTTTCAACATCATTACTCCAGTCTTCAGTGTCACGTGATCCTTTAGAAATCATTCAAATATGCTGATTTGCTGCTCAAGAAACATTTATGATTATCAATGTTGAAAACTGTTATGCTGCTTGACTTTTTTTTTTTTGTCTCAGGATTCCTTGATGAATAGAAAATTCTATTAACAGCATTTATTTGAAATGAAAATTTTATTGACCCCAAATCCCATAACAATTAGCTATCCAAGCAAGGACATTCATTGTATTAATATGTAAATAAACACATTTATACACAGCACAACATCAATCAATCAATCAATCAATCAATCAATCAATCAATCAATCAATTAATATTTTTGGTCTTCAAGTGCAGTACAAATATCTAAACATTTTAAAATCAAGACACATTTACTTGAGAAGCAAACTGAATTAAGATATTATTAAGCCTTGTTTTCTGAGTAGGAAAAAAAGTATCTAAAGTTATTGAGTTTATGCCTAAAGCAAGAAAAAAAAAAGTCTGCCAGTGGGATATGAAAAATAAACTTAATTCAAAGGGAAACCAGATTATGTTTCTGTTTTTTTTTTTTTTTCTTGTTTTCTTCTTGATTTTCAAAAACTCAATTTTGATGCATTTTTCAGCAAACAAGACTTAATATCCTGTCACTTTGTTTCTCAAGCAAATGCATCTTGATGTTAGAATTAGATATTTGTACTGGAAAACAAGACAAACATACCAAGTGAGAAAATCATTTTTGCACTGTAATTATTACAGATAAACTGTAAAAGCTCATTCATATTGCTAGTGATTTTGTCTCTGCATTTGACCAGTACAGTCCATGAACTGCTTGATTGCTAGTAGATGTTCCTAGTTTTGGTTGTAGTAGACTGCTAGGATAGCAGTACACATGGCATCAAATAATTTTTTAACATTTAAAAATCAGCATTTTGTTTAAATTTGAGTTGCTAAACACATCCAAATCCGATTTCCAACACTTTTTGTCACTGGAATTCAGCTGCCCATGTTAAAAACAAATGAGCTCAGGTTGTTTTGTAAGTTGCAAAAGGTGTAAATGGATGTAATTCAAATGCTAAGCACATCCCTGAAAGAAACCTTTTGCTTTTTTAAGTTAAAATAATTGTTTACTTTTATTTATGCATTATTTTTCCCTTAATTTATCTCGAGGGCGTCCCCATCGCCCAACACGCACTGTAAAGTGTGTCTGCAGTGGCTCCTATGCTTTAATTAACGCAATTAATAACTAAACTCTGGGCCCTGGTGAATTATTCACGAATGCTGAGGTGACAAGCCAATGTTTTGCGTTTTGATTTGCATCTCATTAGCCTTGTTTCTACACCGGCCAACTTCAGTGCCCTCAAAAGACCCGTGTCCCCCCTCCACATCTGCCACGTATCTGCTCATCAACAGGTTTATTTGCCCGTTCTATCGTGAGACAGGCCTGTGCCAGATCATTCATTAGCTGGTGGCCTACGGCGCTGGTGGAAGTGGACCGGGTGCAGTTAATCAGGGATGAGAAGTCTTTACGTCTGCCAGAATTGAGCCCTTTTAGTCATGCAAGTCAGCAGTGATCTTCACTTGTGCCTATAAAACCTGACAGGGACTTCCTAGTTTGAAACATTTATGCTGCATAGATAAACTGTTGAATATAGAAGCCTATTTCTACCATGGGATAAAAGTAATTGAAAAGTGAAAGTCGTGACGTATTGTCAAGTATGGTGACCCATACTCGAAATTGGTGCTCTGCGTTTAACCCATCCAAGTGCACACACACAACAGTGAGTAGTGAACAAATGCACACACATACACACACTGTGAACACACACCCGGAGCAGTGAGCAGCCATTGCTCCAGCGCCCGGGGAGCAATTAGGTGCTCAAGGGCACCTCAGTCGTGGTATTGAGGGTGGAGAGAGCGCTGTACATTCACTCCCCCCACCTACAATTCCTGCCGGCCCGAGACTCGAACTCGCAACCTTTCGATTACGAGTCCGACTCTCTAACCATTAGGCCACGACTTCCCCTATTCCCCCAAATTGCAACTTTTTATTTCACAATTCTGACCTGTTCTCTCAGGGGCAGTCGTGGCCTAATGGTTAGAGAGTTGGGCTTGTAACCAGAAGGTCGCTGGTTCGATTCCCGCACCAGCAGGAATTGAAGGTGGGGATTGTGAATGAACAGCACTCTCACCACCTTCCATACCATGACTGAGGTGCCCTTGAGCAAGGCACCAAACCCCAAATTGCTCCCCGGGCGCCAGAACAATGGCTGCCCACTGCTCCGGGTGTATGTTCACTACTGTGTGCATGCACTTGGATGGGTTAAATGCAGAGGACAAATTTCGAGTATGGGTCACCATACTTGACAATACATCGCCAAAATAAAAAAAGAAATTCTGACTTTGTATTTATATTTCAGAGAGAGAGAGAAAATGCACGTGCGCGCACACACACACACACACACGCAAATAAAAAGGCAGAAATGTGAGATAGAAACTTCCAATTCTGAATTGTGAAATTCTAGGACCTAAAATAATTCACAAATTCTTTACAAGTTTGAGAAGATTTCTATTTCAAATTAATGCTTTTGAAATTTCTATTCATCAAAGTATCCTGAAAAAACAAACACATAAAAACATATCACCGTTTCCACAAAAAATATTAAGTTGCACAACTGTTTTCAACATTAATAAGCAGTTTCTTGAGCAGCAAATCAGTATATTAGAATGATTTCTGAAGGTGTTCATGTAACACTAATGACTGGAGTAATGATGCTGAAAATTCAGCTTTGTATCAGAAAAAAACCCAAAAACATTTTTATGTATATACTGTATATGAAAGAGTGTGTGTGTGTGTGTGTGTGTGTGTGTGTGTGTGCGTGCGTGCGTGCGTGCGTGCGTGTGTGTGTGTGTGTGCATATATACAGTATAACTGAGAACAGGGGTTAGGGTTAGGGTTAGGTTCCCCTTTGGGGAAGTCGTGGCCTAATGGTTAGAGAGTCGGACTTGTAATCCAAAGGTTGTGAGTTTGAGTCTCAGGCCAGCAGGGATTGTAGGTGAGGGGAGTGAATGTCCAGCCTCAATACCACCCTCAATACCATGACTGAGGTGTCCTTGAGCAAGGCACTGAACCCCCAACTGCTCCCTGGGCGCAGCAGCATAAATGGCTGCCCACTGCTCTGCGTGTGTGTGTTCACTGCTGTGTGTGTGTGTGTGTGTGCACTTTGGATGGGTTAAATGAAGAGCACAAATTCTGAGTATGGGTCACCATACTTGGCCTCACGTCATGTCACTTTTTTTTTTTTTTTTTTTTTTTTTAAGATTTAAGAGAATGACAGAAAAAACAATTGAGCTCAAGATATTTTGCTTGGTGACAGATGATAAGATTTATTATGTTTCTTTCTTACTAAGCGATTGTAGACACAGACTGAATTTTTGATATTGGTATGTACCTACTGCACAACCTATAAAAGACATGCAGCAAACTCCTACAACATTTCCCCATGGAGTTCAGCTTCATTTACTCTAAATAAAGCAACTAAACCATGCGTGGCTAAAGACACCAAATTAAATAAGGTAACTCTGGCCTTGATGTGATCATACAGAACAAGCAGCAGGAAAAAATGATAAATAAATATAATATATCAACACCTAATAGATCAAAGGGGCTATTTTTGTGTTTCGTGATTAATGAGTCCAGAAGTGCTGTTTTCTCCTCACACTTTAGAAGATCTTCCACCTTGTTAAATCCCAAAGGAACGGCATGGAAATGCAGGGGAAGTATCCTACTTTCCTGAAGTATCTGCCAGTCTGTTCTACTCTTAGATGACCTATTATGAAATTAGTGAAGGGGAAATGAGCACATTATTCCCTTAGGTAATGAGTCATCCACTATACTGACTAATAATAAAATAAAAACGATTGTATTATTTGTGAATGCATGCGCAGGCCTACATGACATATAGATTTGACTCATATTGACTATCTGACATGTGGAAGGAATAGTTCACCTAAAAATGAAAATTTGATAAATCTGTTTCTTCATTGCAATATATTTTGAAATCACCAATGGATCCTCTGCAGTGAATGGGTGCCGTCAGAACAAGAGTCCAAACAACTGATAAAAACATCTCAATAATCCACACCACTCCAGTCCAACAATTAATGTCTTGTCAACAGAAAAGCTGTGTGTTTATAAGAAACAAATCCATCAATAAGACATTTTAACTTTAAACCTTTGTTTCTGACCAAAATACGAGTCCATAATCTATAATAACACTTCCTCCAGTGAAAATTTCCATCTCCCTATTGTACTTTTTTTAGAAGGTTTTTTTTTTTTTTTTTTTTTTTTTTGGTTGAATACAGTGTTTGGTATATGCACATTTCTCTTCTAAATCAGACCTTTTCACTGGAGGAAGAAATATTATGGATAGAGGACTCAGATTTTGAAAATAAAAACATCTTGATGCATATGTTTCATACAAACACGCAACTTTGCACTTCACAAGACATTAACTGATTGTTTGGAGTGGTGTGGATTACTTGTGGATTATTGTGATGTTTTTATCAGCTTGTTGGACTCTCATTCTGACGGCACCCATTCACTGTAGAGGATCCATTAGTGAGCTAGTGAGCAAGTGATGCAATGCTAAATAATTAAGTTTTTTTGTTGTTGTTGTTGTTTAGTATTTATTTTTTTGACTGTGAAAATACCATAAAAACAGCAGTGTTGCGAAACATTATTACAATTTAAAATAACTGTTTTTCATTTTATTTTAATATTTTTCAAAATGTAATTCCTGTGAGGCGAAGCTGAATTTTCAGCAGCATTTTCCAGTCTTCAGTGTCACTGATGGATGGATCAAAGAGTTAAAAAATTAAGGCAGCAATAATACTATCTTTTCATTAAGTGGACATAAAGCACATGGAAGCAGTAGACACACTGGACACATGGAGATCAAATACACTCCACAACAAACAGCTAATACACATTATGGGCTCATTATAGAGAAATCAATTCCATCCATCACTGTCATTTAAATGGCACGTATTTGTTTTCTTTGATTACTTTATATGTTCTAAACAGCAGTCTAGTTCATGCTTCTTTGCTCGCTATCATTTTTCTAATGCCGCAGTGCCAGCTGGCTACATCTCACGCTGCTCAAGCACTAGTGACCCAGTGTAAGTAAATGTATCTAATGATCAGGGAAGGAAAAGGCCAGCCTACACTGCCAGCAGGGGAACCGAGTTATATTATAGCACAGCACGGCTACAAAAACAATCCCTGACCCAGTTTCCTTCAAAATATTAATGTCAGTAATATTAAAGAGGTCATTTCATGAGGAAAAAAAAGCAGACTTTTTATTGGTCTTGGGGAATACAAGTTCAATGTACTTTGAAAACCTGTAGGTTGCAGAACAGAAGTTTTAAAACAACGGTTCTGAACTTGTGAACTTTATCCACAGTGTTCTAATTCAGCGTTTCATAACCCATCTTTTATAGTTTGGTTATGAGGAGGAAGTTGGTTCATTTGTACATAGAGTTCAAATGCAAGGATTTTTGAAATTACAGTCCCTCATAGAACCAAAACTTGTATAAATTGTAAATAAAATGTCATTGTTTGTGAAGTAAATCACCCCTGATTGGTCAAGGACACATGAAATCTGCAAAATCTGCTGTGATGTGGTGCACTAGCAGTTTCAGCACTATCTCCATCTTGCCTTTGTCTTTTTGAAAATAAACTTGGAGTTTGAGCATGAAAAACTAAATTATGACTGCTTTTGCTGCAGGAAAACTTGACTAAGATTTTCTCGACCTCGGGGGAAAATATTGAATGAATGAATGAATGAATGTTCTCTAAAATATATTTTTTGGCCCTTTTTTGTATTAATATATCTTTTTACAAATATATGTTTAAAGCATTTAAAATATATTTTGCTCTCCATAAATTTCAATCCAAGAAAATACATATAATTCATATGTCACATTTGAAGAAAAACTTTGTTGTCTATAACATGTTAGAACATTTAACAAATCTGAATAAAATCATATTTTACAATGTTCATAAAAATTAAATTAAATTCTTTTTAATTTGTTGTGAATCTAGATTTGATCACTTTTCTATAAGGCTTCTGTAAGATTAGAAATGTTTTCTTGCCCCTGAAATACATTTTGAAAAAATACTTTTCATTGAGCTTCACTGTTGACAACATATATTTAGCAAATTAGCCATACTGGATCTGGTCTTCAGTCTTTCTTTCTTCTTCAGAAAAAGGTATTTCTTAGTGTGAAGAACTTTTTTTCACTATAAGAACATTTTGTGCAGTGGAAAGGTTCCACAGATTCATTGAACCATAGATGCCAGTAAAGTCTATGTTTACTGTGTGCCTGTTGGAATCAGCTGCATGTCTAGCTGACTGTTCTGAATGCATTTGAGGATATTTGTTTGTGGCTTGTCTTTGTGATATTTCAGGAGAGCTTGGCCGTGCATCTGTGCAGCGTCTGACGAGTTCTGCCTGACTCATGACTCTCATTGTCTGATTCACTCAGTCACTGATGTCACACATCCCGTCTGTGAAGCAGGCATGAGTCGACATGTGGGACTGCAGACGGCGAGCAGGAGTGCGGCTTCATTGCTCTGACATACTGTATGTCCCTTCTACCCTGCTGCCGAGGATATTTTTAGCTCCCGAGCAGAAGCCCGGGCTTCAACAAACAACACACAGTTCTCCAGAGCAAAGCTTGTGGTTATCTGTGTTAATTACATCGTTAATGTCAGCCCTCTGTTTCGTTCACTTCCATACACTCTCTCTGACACCCTGCCACTGACTCTATAGTGCTGCTCTAAAACATAGTGAGCTGCATTGCTGTCTATATAGGCAGCTGTCTTCTGCATGCTACACAAACAGTGCTTTGCACAAGAGACTCTGACTCAGATTCCAAATATGGATGTTCCTAAACTAACACTCTTATAATTATGTAGTGCACACAACTAAAATCGTCCATTTTTAATTGGATTGAGCTATTTTTGGTTATCTGTTGGCATTGAATAAAATATAAACAATATATACAGTATTTGTAATCAACATTTCTCGTCACTTGTCTTCCATCTTGACTGTTTTTTCTTTCTTTCTCTAAGTTCATCACAATGCATTGATTTCTACATGAAGGACACTGCTTGTACATGCTTTATATTTTAATATAAAATATTATTTATATAAGGTATTTTATTAATGCTTCTTGATAGTTGATTTAATAGAGATTGGCACTGTTATTTTACTATTATTTATATATTGTTTTAGTATTTATTAATATTTTAGTTGGCTTATTTTTTTTTATATTTCCAGTTTTTGTTGTTGTTGTTGTTGTTTTTTTAGTTTAAGTTTTAGAAATTCTTATGTGCTTTTGTCATTTTTTTCATTTATTTATTTATATACAGCTTTAACCAACTTTTTTAGTTTTAGAAATTTTAGTAATTCAGCTTAAACTTATTTCAGTTATCATTTTAAAAAGTTTTTCATCTGATATTTATATTTAATTTTAATTAACTTTTTTTTTTTTTTTTGGTCAAGTTTTAGTCATTTTGTTATTAGTTTTTTAGATTTCTATATAGCTTTAATCAACTTTTATTTGTTTGTCTGTTTGTTTTGTTTTATTTATTTTATTTGGTTTTCTTTTCTTTTATTTTCTTTTTTCTTTTTTTTTTTTGGTAGTAGTAGTATAAGTAGTAGTTTTAGTACTTAAACTCTGGGGTGAATTTAGTGAATTGGGGGGCCCAGGCAAAAATGGGACCCTATACATTTGCAGACATTTATCTAAATAAACCTTGGTTCCTTTTTTGTTGTTGTTGTTGTTGTGCTGCTTGCTACTGCACAACGTTGCCCCATAGTTGTGTGCAATGTTTCTGCATTTTTTTCATGTGGGCCAACATGCTATAATGGCTTTCTCTCATGTTGTAGACCACAAAATAGCAATTGATTTACAGCTGAGATACAGGTTTTCACAAAAACAAAATAAATTATAAAATGATAAACCACAATTGAGCCTTTAAACCATATTTTAAGAAAAGGGATGAGTCAGAATTATAAATTATTATATTCATTTAAAACATGGTTTTGTGGGTGGATTTTCACATTGGTCTAAACAAAAACCGCAGACAGGATTACTGAAAATGCACATTCATTCTCTGTCACTAGGAGGCACTTTTGAAACATCAGAAATGTAGTGGTTTCCCTGGTAACGGCAGCGCTCTGCTCATAAATGCTACTTTATCGCAGCATTGAAACGTTTCTTAAGACAATCGGTTCACTTCAAAGATTCATTCATATAAAAACCAATGGACAATAAATACCATTTTGTGCCCATTTAGTTTATCGTGACAGATCGCTGTTGTGTCTCAGTTCAAGCAGCACCTGAACCAATCATCTCTTCCTCTGTACCAGTTATAGCATGAAATAAACATGAATGAACATCAGAAGGTATCTTGTTTAACCTCGGAAAGATTGTTCAAGTTCAGTCCACTGACGTTAATCCTGTCTGGTTTGTTTGTCGGACAAAAATGTCAGATTTGGTGTTACAATTGGTCAGATCGCCTGTCAATCCAACTCCCTGCGAAAGGTCAATTCCCCATATTTTGAGAGCGGCTCCCTGATGCGTGCAAATATCTCTCAATATCAAACCTATCTTTGGCTTGTAAATAGGTTGTAAGTGTCTCTTGGCTCTGTATCATGCTTGAAGAAAAATTTGGTCTCTATTTGCACTTTGAATATTGAAGGATTAGCTGCTTTAATTATGGTTGAACTTATTGTCTAAGAAGACTAAGAAAAAACTTTTTCATTTGTACTGTTTTTTTATTTCTCTGTTTCAGTTCATTTAGGTCACAGAGCTTCAATCAAAAGTTCAAGAAAATCATAATTCCTGTACAGTTTTAAAGTGAAATCATTCAGAAGAGAAGCCAGTCAGCTGAGTTCGTAGCAAAAACTTTTACAGTGCTTGTATTTCCATGTATTTTGTTGTTGATGATTTCTTTAAAGTACTGTATGAAAATCCCAACTCGTTCTCGTGAACCCAGTCTCACGTCATCTCGTCTTGTCTCATGAGCTAAGTCTATTGTCACACCACTAATTAGTATTGCTATTATTTTTCATAAGCTTGACACAATCCATTCTAGAATTGTTTTTGCAACAAAGATGCACGATGCTGTCTTAGAATATGGCAAAATTAAGTTTAGATCCCTTATATATCTGATTCAGCCAGTAAAGACACTTACACTCTAAAAATTGCTGGGTTAAATACAACCCAGTGCTGGGTAAAATATGGACAAACCCAGCTATTGTTTTGACCCAGTGGTTGGGTTACTACCCTGAAGGTTGGGTTAAACATTTAACCCAACCGCTGGATCAAAACAACCCAATAACTGGGTTTGTCCATATTTCACCCAGCGCTGGGTTGTTTTTAACCCAGCATTTTTTTAGAGTGTAGATGTTGCTTTCTGCCTGTCAATCATCTTGTGTGTTCCTACATATAGGAAACAGAAAGTGTGTGATAGTTTAAGCGGATCATTGTAGTTAAAAACAATTTTCAGCTTCCATTGTTAATAGAAAATCTGTTATGGTGGTGTTTTGGAAAGAAGGCTAACTGATTGGCTAAGTGTGGTGGAAGTTCCAGAACGGCTAGTGTTGCTTACAGCAGCATTAAAATGCAGTCTAAATAAGCGGTTCACTAGGTTTTGAACATTGTTTCTTTCTCTTTTCCCTCTCCACCTGAAATCTGGTCCTAAAATCCCAGGGGCGTCTTTCACAGGCTGATTTGCCAGCGCCATCGGCGTCTCAAGAACCCACCGGCTCTTTCTAGAGTCTAAGGCCGTCTCGCTTGAGATGACATGGAGTGCTTCAGTCACACGGGGTGACCTTAGTTTTGATGTATGTCCCGCTCTCATTCGCATTTGCCTTGTGAGGCTGAGCAGCTGCTGACTCAGGGGCTGAAGGGAGTGAAAACTCTCTCTGTACATCCATCACTAGATTTACAGGCTCCGCAGGTCTCGAGAGCTCCCAGTCTATTGGATTTATGACTCTCAAACATATTCATGCCCCTTTATTAATACCCTTGCTCCCTATAGGCGTCTGTGTGTGGGAGTCAGTGCTCTGTGTGCTCTTCTGAAGGTGGAGGGTCATGCCACGTCACTGCTGTGTTATATTTATATGATAATGTGCACATCTGCATAATCTCTGCTGTGTACCCTGATGTAGTTATAATGGCATGTTGTTTGATGCAGCTGTTGAGGCTAGAAAATGTGAGTGGTGTTTGTCCATGTGTAACTCGTCGTTGTGATGGTACATACTTAAAGCAATAGTTCACCCAATAATGAAAATTTGCTGAGAATGTACTCACCTTCAAGCCATTCATCACATGCTCACCAATGGATGCTCTGCAGTGAATGGGTGCCGTCAGAATGAGAGCCCAACCAGCTGATAAAAACATCACAATAATCCACAAGTAATCCAAACCACTCCAGTCCATCAATTAATGTCTTGTGTAGTGAAAAGTTGTTTGTTTGTGAGAAACAAATTCATCATTATGGTGTTTTAACGTTAAACCATTGTTTCTGGCCAAAATATGAGTATATAATCAATAATAATGCTTCATCCAGTGAAAACGTCCATCCCCTGTTGTCCTCTCACATCAAAATCCACCCAAATATTTGTTTTAATTTGTTTTTAGAGTAAATTATGCTTGATTTGTGCATATTTCTCTCCTGATTGAGACAAGATGACGGCACCCATTCACTACAAAGGATCCATTGGTGAGCAAATGATGTAATGCTACATTTCTCCAAAGCTGTTCCGACGAAGGAACAAACTCATATACATCTTGAATGGCCTGAGGGTGAGTACATTTTTTTAAGGCTACTTATATGGCTCATTAAACGTTTTATTGAGAGGAAAAATGACAGAATTGACAGAAAAACAAACGTCTGTCAATGTGTTTTCAGAGAAGCTTTACTTTTTCTTAGAATATGATGGCAAAAGAGGTCTAATTTATCTCATGGCCCAGACCGCACTGGGTCTTTGTGATACTTAACGCTCGCTGTCCTCTTCAATTTGTGTGATGTTGATCATCCGGAGATGTGTCGTGTCTCTTGGACACGACTGACGTCATCAGAGAAGTCAGTCTCGGCCCAAAGGCATTATATCCACATTCTGAGCGTGTCACAACCATTAACACTCAACTTTCAGTGATGACCAAATGCTTTGAGATAATGTGTTGTGTCATGCTGGTGTGAATGACTTTAGCGTAGAAAAAATGATGAATCTTTTCCCCCGTAATACAAAAGACAGTGTCTGTGGTTCAGTCACTTCTATAAGTAGTACAGTAATTGAAGTAAAAATTAGACTATATACAGTTTCTGATTGTTATTATAAATTATATTTTGAAAATGTATTTAATATATGTATGCATTCATTTATTCATTTTGACCATGAGTAGCAGTGTTAAAACTAAAACTAAAATTAAAACCATAAAAAATCATTTTTTTTGTTACTTAAAATAATTGTTAACTGAAATCTATGTATTTATGTACTAGTTGTGAAAGCTAAATTTCTCATTTAAATATAGTTCAACTTAATGTACAAAAATAATTACGATTAAAACCAAAATAAATAAACTAGCTAATATAGGATTTTATATTAAAAAAACAACCTAAAAATACAAAAAAGTGAAAACTTTAACTACAATTAAAATAAAAACAGAAAAAATATATATAAAAATAAAAACGGATTCAAAATACCAACTAAAAACTATTATAGTAAATCGGTGATCATAAACTGAAATATACAGATTTTCAAACCTACACTGAAAAAAAAAAAGTTGTAGAATTTACTTTGAAACAATTTTCACAAATTGCTATTAAAATAATTATGATAGTAAAAATAAAATAAACGAGTAACAATTAATTAAATGTGAAGTTTTGAAGAGTAGAAGAAAAATTGAAAATGTATTTTCTTGTAAAACACAATCTTTGTTTAATTTCCAACTTTTGAGAAAATCTGTTTTACAGTATACTGCTTTTAGAAATAATACGGATTTTATTGTATCAATAAAAAAAACCCCATTATATTATTATAACTATGCAAAGTGAAGTAAGTTCAGAGAAAAGGCCTGACATAATTGGTTGCTTGTATGTCTAATTTGTTATCAAATAATGCACAGACCTTCAGACATTTTTATTTGTGATTTAAGTGCATTTTGAATGCATTTTGTGGCCTCTGCACATTGTATATTTGGGAGGATTTTTATCTCGAGAAATTCTACAAAAGGAGCACAATCTTAAGTTGCCATTAGTGTAGAAATATCATGGTCAATACTTGTATTCAGTGGCTCTTTTAAATTCAGCATGTTGTCATTGTGCGTCGACCCCAAATACACCTGCTGAGTGTAAGAACGCGATTGTACTACGGTATAAAATGTCTATACGCAATACGACTCATCAAAGCCCAAAAGCTGAAAACATTCTGCCACGGCACATGCTTTTAGTCTTCAGTCAGAGCTAAAAGCTTTACATGGAAAGAGAGAGAAAACTGAAATTTTACACTCAATAATAGGCACTTTGTCAAGTCAGTTGACACATCCTTGACATGTTTCATCTCTATTGAGCATCTGAATAAACATTGTGTGCTGACAATGTCATGCCTGATTATTGTATTCATATTCCACAAAGGGTTTATATTCAACTCACGCTGTCTGATAGTGAGAACATAAGGGTGAATGAAAGAAATGTATTACTTTATTCTTCTTTTTTCAATTTATAATGGCGTACTGGAAGCAAATATGATTATATTTCAGGTTTCATTTGGTCATTGTCCAAGGACTCATAAATATACTTTATTTTATTATTGTAAATCTACAGACATTTACCGTTTATTTTCTGCACACACGCGCGCACACACACACTCACACTCACTCTCTCACTCACACTCACTCTCTCACTCACACTCACTCTCTCACACACACACACACACACACACACACACACACACACACACACACACACACACACACACAAAAACAAATGCATTATTTACAGCACAGTAAATTACACAGACATTATGAATTGACCTAGTAATGAAAATGTATGGCCTGGATTTTAATTTACTTAAATTCGTCTCACAATAAGATATTGGCCCTCCTTAATGAAGAGTTGTAACAGTGAAATAGTATATACACATTCCACTAATATTGGCTCAGACTTTGTTTAAATTATATTTACAGCTACATTTTACACATTTAAAATGAAACCTATTAAAAATAAAATATAATTAAAATATAATTTTCTACGTGAGCAGCCTTACAAGTTTTTGTCTTCTTTCTTTCTTTCTTTCTTTCTTTCTTTCTTTCTTTCTTTCTTTCTTTCTTTCTTTCTTTCTGTCTTTCTTTCTTGGCAATGTGGTGTTGTTTCCCCCCCACTACTTTAACTTATCAAAATATTTTAACAAGCTTATTTTAAGTTATGAAATTCAATTCTTTTTCAACTTTTAAGTCATTTTAATATAATTTAAGTTGAAATGTACAGTCAGTTTGTTTATACTTAAACATTTAAGGCAGCAACTGATTTGTATTTATCTATATTTATTATTTTTATTTATTTATTTATTTGTATTACAATGTAAAGATCTGATTTTTATTTTTATTTATTTATTTATTTATTTATTTATTTGGTATTACAATGTAAAAATCTAGTTTGTATTATGATGATTTTTTTTCAACAACTTAAAACACAATGTCCTTCTACCCTAGTGCCATAATTTCCCAGTAGATTTTTGGCATTAATTCTTAGAAATAAATCATTTGGTGAATGAGCCGTAGAAAGGATGTTATTTTCATGTTGTGAATGGGTTTACGTGTCCTCTGGGCTTTTTAATCCTGGATTTTGAATCAAAATCTGGAATTAGATGTAATCCGTGACTTTTTGGATGACACAGGTACCTCCTGATTTTAAATATGGCTCGATGAGATGGAAAGATCATACTAAGACCTGCATATGCATATATAAAACTGATACAATAATCATTAAACAATTGATATTATGCTCAAATCCTGAACACATTAGTGCATACAATCTTATGTGCTAATTAGAATACTAAAGCCAGAGATAATTAGCAACATATTTTGCTATTCATTTATATCCACCCCATGTCCACATGATATGCTTGAAATATTTCATTGTTCATTTCTGCCCTCCTCACTGACTCATGATTGTGCATGCATAATAGATCAGCAAATCTCCCATGGCCATTTTGAGCAGCAGCTCTTGGAGTCCAAACCAGAAACCTGAGCTAGTATTGTTCAGATCTGTCAATATTGGGCTCAAAGCGAGGAGGTGGGGTGTTCTTAATCTACAGACCCTCTTCTGTGGATCCCCCGCTGACGGGAGCTCAACGCCTGAGGCTCGAATCGCACTCCCCGTCGCGCGAGCATGTTAATCAGCCGCTCGGAGTCCGTCACGTTAGCCTGGCGCTGCTGGCCACCCACCGCTGTGCATTAGTTCTGCAGACGCTGGGGTCTGGGGACACTCCAGTCCTTCCTCCCCGCTGCTTATTTATAGAAAAGTTTCAAATTCATCACAAACCAGGCCACAAAACTACTAGTAGCCCTGGTTCAGATACAGTCATATCATCTGCTTTATATCTAGGTTGTTGGTTCAACGATTTCAGGTTCTTTAGTAGCCAGCAAACAGGATTTCACAGTAACACTAAGGAGGGGGAAAATATATGTATATGATAAGATGCGCATATAAAGTATATATATATATATATATATATATATATATATATATTTCATTAAATTATACAGTTGATCCTTTTCAAATAAAATGTTGCACACAGATTTTTGCTTTTAAACATATATTCCTGACAGCTAAAAGAATTAAGTAATGAGGTACAAAATATTACATAATATTTATTATTAGTTACTTGAGCCATCTAGGCTGTTGGTTAAGAGGTTATATCCATATCCAATTTTTGACTTTTTTGGTAAAAGAAATAGCCCTTTATTTATTTATTTATTTATTTGAGTATCTCAAGTATAAAATATTAAATAATAGCAATGATCAGTTATCATATAATAATATATTAATAATCTAGTAATGACTAATAATTACTAGTAATTAGTTATTTTACATTGTAAAAACACTACAATGTAAAAATAAATAAATAAATGTAAAAAATAACATAGATAAATAAATTAATTCATTAATAAAAGAAAGAAAGTTAAATGCGATTTCAGCATTTCAAATTTTTGTTTTATTGCAGTTTTGTTTTATTATTGCAGATTCTTTGAAATTATTTGTAAAAAATTACAAACGATTTCGAAGTGCGTTTTTGCGTGCGTGTGTGTAAAAAATGTAAATAAAATTAAATTCAAACATTAAAGTATCTATTTTATGACTGTTTTTCATGTATTACTTGATTAATATACTGAAGTGTAAAAAAAACAACTTCAAGTAATGTATATTCATACATTACTTGAAGTTGTTTTTTTTACACTTCAGTATATTAATCAAGTAATACATGAAAAACAGTCATAAAATAGATACTTTAATGTTTGAATTTAATTTTATTTACAAATTTATTTACATAATTTTTTTTACACTTCAGTATATTAATCATGGTTCAACTTTTGCTTTTAACAAATATTATTCCTTACAACTAAAGGAAGAACTGGCTCATAAGTTGTTCTTTTGATAACCAGACTACACTGATCATGCTGAGTGTCAACTCTCAGTAAGAGTCATTTGTTCATAAATCACTGCATTTTGTAACTAAATAAGAAGATGTTTCCTACAGTTATTTTATGGACCACAGTGTTTTATTGAATCACACGCAATTAGTGCTGTTAAACGATTAATCGTGATTAATCGCATCCAAAATAAAAGTCTTTGTTTACATAATATATATTTGTGCACTGTGTATATTTATTATGTATATATAAATACACACTCATACAGTATATATTTTGAAAATATTTACATGTATTTACATGTATATTTTTATATTTACATCATTTATATTATACATAAATGTATTTAATATACAAATATAACATATTTTTCTTAAATATATACATGCATGTGTTTGTATTTATATATACATAATAAATATACACAGTACACAAATATATATTATGTAAACAAAAACTTTTATTTTGGATGTGATTAATCGCGATTAATCGTTTAACAGCACTACATGCAATACTATGATACTAACTACAAACTAGCATGATTTCTTTTGTCACAATGATGTTTGAGTATATAAGCAGGTGATTCTTAGTCCGAATTTTATGCTGACAGTCTAGTACTGCACTGCACTATATACTCAGAATACTGTGGTTTTGTCTTAACATTTGACTCATTAGCGTTGCTCTGTTATTCTAACACCGTCTCATCCCAATTCGTCACATATTGACGCTTGGACCAAGCGTCGCTTTTTGACGTTCAGGGTACCCCTTTAGCGTCACTTTTCGACGCGAAGGGTCCTTGATGCTCAAGATAGCCCTTTAACGTCGCTTTTCGACATGATGGATCTGCCTGCAATATCTTGCGTTTTGTTCACAGATGGTAGGTTTAGGGGCAGGGGTTGGGTTATGTGCTCATAAATGTGTAAATAAAGTAATATAAATACAACTGTTTTGACTGTTTACATTGAAAAATCACGCCGCTAAGTGTTTCCTATTTAAAACAATGGACGACCCTACACGTCGAAAAGTGACGCTAAAGGGGTACCCTGAACGTCAAAAAGCGACGCTTGGTCCAAAGCGTCAATATGTGACGAGTTGGGATGAGACTGCGTTGGTTATTCATGAGAACTGCATATATAAAGTGTGTGCTGTAGGATGCAGTGTGAGCCGCTCAAACTGAAACACTTAACATGTAAAAATGCAGCCAAAACGCACAGATCTTGTTAAGTCCCGTAAAGTCTTTAGGATATTCCAGATCTATGACTGATGGATTAAATCTTCACGATAGACTTGCACCGCACATCATTACTAATCTCTTCGGCACTTCCATGAAAATTGATTCGGATGTATAGCCCGGGCCACTAAGTCATAAAGTGCTGTGATTCATTGTGCTCCCGGGATGGCAAAGTACAAACTCGCTAAAATGTTGGGATAAAAAAAGATTGTCTAATGTAAGTGGGTTAACAAAAAGGCCTTATGAGCCCGCAAGACGGATGCGTTTTACTGCCGTTGAGGCACTTAGTGAGAACTCTATTAAAGTTTTATTTCTGAAACTCCACCAAAGCATGTAAATCTTTAACATTCCAGCATTCTATAGAGCTTGGCATTGGATGGAGTGCAACTGGAATATGAAAGAAGTAAGATGGTTACAAAATAGTTACAGTTGTGAGCTATAAAGTCATTGCAAGTTCTATAGTCACATTGTGTGAGATTGTCACATTTGCGAGAAATGAAGACAAAATATTTCATATAAATTCACATTTATGAGAAATAAAGTTGCAATTGTGAGATTTCAAGTCATATTGTGAGTTATAAAGTCACATTATGTAGGGTACGGTTGTGATTATGGGAGATACCATCACAGTTATGAGAAATAAACTTGCAATTCTGAGATTTAAGTCATATTGTGAGTTATCATGTCACATTATGTAAGATAAAGTTGTGATTACGAGATATATGTACTGTCACAATTATGAAAAATAAAGTTGCAACTGTGAGGAATAAGATTGAGAGCAATAAAGTTAATTGTGAGAGTCATGTTATCAATAATAATGTCACTTTTTGTTTTTTAAGTCACAATTGTGAGAAATAAGAATTAGATTGAGATGAGATATAAAGTCCAAATTAAGAGCATAAATATAAACTATTCCATAGAAATTCTCATGGTTTTAATTCCAGATGCAATATTCCAGATGGATCTTGGGAGGAAAAAAATGACTCGGTCATGACTAAATGAAATTTCTTCAATTCAAGCACATTCTCAGTAAAGTTCTCTCCCTGCTTGAACATGATTGTATATATAATATTAAATATTCAATTATATCAATGATCATATTTTAATATTAAAATATTGTTACATTTAATAATTTATTTTGAGTCGGTATCTTTTTTACAATTGCCCCCAATGAGATTATAATTTTTATTAATATTTTGAATAATTTTCTGTTTTCATTTTAATTTTAGTTAAAGTTTTAGCAATTTTGTTGCGTGTTTTTGTTTTGTTTTTCTTTATGTATGTGGCTATAATTTTTTTTTTCAGTTTTAATTATTTCATTAATTTTTAATTAATAATTAATTAATTAAAATAATAAATACATTTATTTAATTATTAATTTTTATTTTTATTAATTTTATTTTTTTAATTAGTATACATTTATTATTATTATTATTATTATTATTATTATTATTATTTCAAGTAATGAAAATGACTTTTTTTTATTTTATTTTAATTTTAGTAATAGCCCTGTTCTACACCAGTTTATTTTTAGTTACAACTGACCCTTTGGTGTATGTTTTAATTAGATGTTCCATATTGAAAGCGATTTTGTATTAAGTCCAATATTATGATCTGGTCTTTATCAGTGTGATCAAGACGTAATGGTAACATTCCTGTTGGCTGACTCCCATTTCTTGTACCAATCATGGCAGGTAGATTTGCAGTAGTTTGTGAGGAAAATGTGCGCAAACTGCCCATGATCTCCAAAGGCTTTTTTTCCCCCCCTCGTGGCAGATCTGTTGTTGTGGAGGCAGCTTGACTCTAATGATGTGGGTTGGTCTGTCGTTCGCTGACTCACTGCCCTCGTTTCAACATGGGTGCTGTACTAGTTCTATCTGCCAAACGAGGCGTTCAGCGCTCTTGTTTAGATTTCAGCATTTAAGGGGCTAATGCAATTAGACAGTTCAGTGATTCTGGGAAGAACTCTCTCTCATTCAACAAAAGCCTCGTTTGTATGATTCAAGCCCTCATCATCTTTCAGCAGGTCTCACACATGCGCTCATTTGCATAAATATTGTATGATATTGAATTAGTGTTTATTTGGGGGTGATATTGTCTTCACGCTTGCTGCAAAATCATCATTGCTTCGGGAATCTCATCTTTGCATATTTTCACACTTATTTTGTTTATTTGCAGTAATTATTTAAGGACATGATCAGCTGTTGTTGTGTGATTATTTTCTCGAAATATCAGCTGCTAAATAATAAGCCTTTGATATGGGATTTTTGATATGAGATTTGCTGTCTGATCATGTTGTGGTTTTGAAATGCACATTTTGGAGATTCCATGGGAATGAATGTACCATCAGACTAATTTATTGATCTGTAAATTGTGATTTGATAAAAAAAGAGAAAAAGATTGAAGATAGTGATGTTTAAATAACAGTGGCATTGGTGGTAAAGTTGGTAAATTTGATTCATTTCTGTGAATCTCTTAAATCTGTTT
The DNA here is from genome assembly GCA_021397915.2 of Tor tambroides. Lineage (NCBI taxonomy): Eukaryota > Metazoa > Chordata > Actinopteri > Cypriniformes > Cyprinidae > Tor > Tor tambroides. Next base: position 82,386 of record JAFVLL020029206.1, on the reverse strand, counting down.
CAGTGAATTGATTTTTTTGATCAAAGATTTGTTTGTGACAGCACCAAATAAACATGACTATTTTTCTTTTGTCTGTGTGTGTGTGTGTGTGCGTGTGTGTGTGTGTGTGTATAAATTGTAATTAAAACAAAGATTAGCCTACTGGTGAATAATAAAAAAAATAAAAATAAGTAAATAAATTAATTAAATAAATAAATAATAAATAATAATAATAATAATAATAAATGGCATCATGAATAATAAATTATAATAAATTATGATTCAAACTAAAGGTTAGGATTGTCTCTTTAAAAGTATTTAAAAACTTTATTTTAAAAAGATAAATAACAAAAAGAAAATCTTACGTTGATACTGTTGTTAGTTTTTATTCTTTTAAAAACTACCAAACTATTGAAGTATTAAAAAAAGGATTATATATTTTTGATTTTTAAATATACTTACTTTTTTATTTTCTATGTGTGTGTGTGTATATATATATATATAGAGAGAGAGAGAGTTATTTAATTATTATTATTTTCATTATTATTATTATTATTATTTTTTTTTTTTTACAAAACATTACCTCTTCTGTGAAAAGTGTACTGGATGGCTGCAGAAGTCTTTTATTATTTAAACTGATGTAGGAGAAAATATGCTGTAAATACGTTGACTAATTGCATATTGTATTCATATGTAAACATGATCATTTTTCAGACCGCCCACTTTTGTGCCAAGTCAAACATTTAGTCTGCTCTGCAAATGCAACAGTTGGGAATTGATGGTGTGTTTGACTTTGCTACGGGGAAAGCCAACTTTTCCTTAAATGGCAAAGCTTCGTCAGCAACTTTTTGAGTAGCTTATGAAAATGTTAAAGAGCATGGAGCATGGAGAAGTTAATGGGGTCCTTTGAGAATATCTCGAGAGGTGTGATTATACGGGCACAAGACCTTCTCATCACCTGTGATCAGATGAATGAATATACGGCCTCCATTTAACTCCAGCGCTATTGATTACTTTATCTTGCACTGATAAACCATTAAAGCTTTTCATGCAGTTCAAGGGAAGCATTGATCTCCTGAAGACCATTTTCACATTAAGAGAGAGAGGTGATGCAAGGCCTGCAACACTCACAAGACCTCATGTTACAAGGCTACTGCAAAGGTTAAGGAAGGTAGTTTGATGTAAGCACTCCAACACTAAATCCAGCGGACCATTTATGCCATATCTTGACATTTTTACAGTGACGTATTTGTTGCATGTGCATGATCTCAGTAGTAATGGCATATATACATATACAGTAAAGGCATACATTTTTATTAACTGAATAAAATAATTGCATTCATATTCATAAGAATCCACTGGTAAAAGGAACATGCACATTTTTGTGACAACTTTTAAAATGAAAATGTTATGCTACGTCCCAATGTGCCTACTTATACTACGCCCTTAAAGTATGTACTCTTTTGGTGAAGAAAAAGTACACACTTTTGAGTGTGTAGTAGAAGAGTAGGCAAGCTTTGGGACATACTATCACGTCACACAACTGCGTCTTTAACGGACCGCTCTGTCGCACCTGTTACACGCACCCTGTCACTGTAAACTGGCCTGTCAATCATCTTGTCACAGTTAACATCCTCCACATTTCATTTCATTTAACTTCCTACCATATTAGAGAGAAAAGAAGTAGCTCGTTGATCTGCCAGTCGCGGGTCTTTCATGCGGAGAACTCTGCTCATATTTTCTGCATAATGATGCATTTAAAACTTAACAACCAAATGGATGTTTATAAAAGTTCACATTGCTGTTGCAGATGAGATATAACACGGATAACAATAAATAAATATTTTTCAACAGGTTAAATGTTGATTTATTAGTAACTCAAACCCCTTTTTGCAAACCTCTCTACCTAACCGTCGATCATGCGCATCCGCCACGTTTGTAGTTTTTCTAACGCGTTTTATACGTGTTTGTAGTTCTGGACCGAATCCTTCGCCAAAGCGCAATGGATTGTGGGCAATTTTAGCCATTAGAGCAGGGATAGGCAATTTCGGTCCTGGAGGGCCAGTGTCCTGCAGAGTTTAGCTCCAACCCTAATCAAACACACCTGAAGAAGCTAATCAATGTCTTCAACATCACTAGAAAGTTACAGGCAGGTGTGTTTGATTAGGGTTGGAGCTAAACGCTGCAGGACACCAGCCCTCCAGGACCGAAATTGCCTATCCCTGCATTAGAGTGTGCACAGTGTCCACACTTCAAAAATCGACCTGAAATAGTAGACCATCCGGGGACTTTTGGCATACTCTTTTCAACATACTATGCTTTGGGACACACTTATTGTTATCTCACATACTATTCAGGATGGATAGTATGAACATTGGGACGCAAGGTGTGTCTAAAGTAGGGCTGTGCGATTAATCGAATTCCATTATCACTAATTACACAGCCCTAGTCTAAAGTTTACATTTCAGAAGCTTTTAATGTGTTGATCTTGTGATTTTAGTGTGTTTTGTAGATTTGGTGGTCTTTAAAGAATAAGACATTATACTGGATGGATATTTATAATTTATCCTTTTAAAATAATCTTTTTAATATTTTAATAACAAATGTCATTTTTATTATTATTATTATTATTATTATATTATTATTATTATTATTGCTGTCCTGGATGTGCTGTAAAAATGACATTTTCACTCAGAAATTGCTAGTAAATTGCAAAGAAATGGCAAGTATAACACACTGAATTAAACATGAAATTTTGAAGTAGAAAGACTGAAATGTTTTTTGTAAAATATACAGTTTAAAATATTTACAGTGTATATTTGTATTGTAGTTTAATGCTTATGAACTATATGGTGTCAAAAATGAATATGAATATGCATTAAATCACCCTGGCATGATATATTCTTTCATTTGGGTTGTTGAAAACACTTCCGTAGGGCTTTTACTCTGTGAAGTTCTTGGTTTTCTTCTTAATGGTCTAGTTACAGGTTCTGGACCGTCATAATATTTAATTTATACTTCTATTATGGGAACCTCAGTGCTAAAAAGTCTCAGTATATACTGTGATAAAACAAATTGAAGAGTAGGTCAATCTACCACACAGCATGAGAACGAAACTCATTCTGCTGCTTAATGGCTCTCAACACTTTCTGTGTGGACTTAAGCAAGGGTCAAAAGTAGTTCAAGCAAATATTAGCACGTGTGTGTGGCCCGGTTATCTTTTCTGTGCTGCGTTCGTGTGCATTGTGTTTTTTTTTTTCTTACAAATAATTGCATAAGTTATGTAAGGCATAATTTATAGTGAGACTCCCATTATCGCAAAATACACTTGAAACGTAGGATTACTTTATCACCCTGTAGGGGTATGTTTTCAGTAATGACCAACTGGCTGTACATTATCTCACTTATTACATGGCAGATTACTTAATAAATACAGTAAAGGTCATTCCATGTTAATAAATAGCAATGAAATCCAAAATATTAAATGTCATGTATGAATATTTACTGAGTAATACACTATTTTGTAGAGCACGGTCAAAATGACAATTTTCATCTGAGATTTGAGGAGGAGGGGGGGGGGGGTATTTTTACACAGAGATTGGTATGTCTATTGATAAAATCTGTGGTCTTTGGCAATCTTTGTTGCATTGCTTGCCAATGGTGACCATTCAAAACTTTTCACATTTCACTTTTTCACCCAAAGTTTGCATGGATGTAACTCAAGAAGTACAATATTTTAAAGACTTCTTAAAGCTGCAGCCCGTAACTTTTTGGTGTTCAAAATTTACAAAATTAATATAAGCGAGTACATCATGAATCCATTTTCCAAACCGTGTTTTTGGCTTATCCTGAATCACTACGGTACACCTATAAGTTTTTATATTCTGACTATTTCAGCCTGGTCCTGGTGGAACCGCTTCAGAGTAGCCCAGTAACTGTGTGATTCGTCATAGATAAAAACAGAGAGAAGTAGCTCCGGCTACAATGTTCTTCTACAAGATGCATGCAGTTCTGTTTATTAACCGCTAGAGTGCCAAAAGTTACAGACTGCAGCTTTAATATCCTTTTAGATTTTGGTTCTTGACAAGCTTTTCTTTTGGTATCTTTAGTTTTAAGGCCCTATATGGTTCAATTCCAGAGATATTGGGATCTCAATATAGCTCCAGGAGTAAATTGTTAAATTGTACACATCCTTTTAGATTCTCATTTTTAATAAACTTTTATTTTTGTAATCTTTATTTTTAAGGACCTATTTGGTTCAGTCCTATAGTTATGGAGATCTCAATGCAGCTTCATGTCCAACTGGTCACATTTTACCCATTTTCAATAAAGGTACCCACCAATCTCTCCGTAATAATAAAATAATGATGCTGCCATCCTTCTAAAGTCATTTTTGCCCACATGTAATATGGCTCCAAATCTCAGGTGAAAATCCCCCCCCCCCCACCCCCAACAAAATAGTGTATTACTTAGTAAATATACATCCATGACATTTTAATATTTTTGCTTTCTTATTTATGCATACAAAAAGGGGGAAAGAGAGAGAGAAAAGAGAGTTGCATTAAGCTGCTTTGAAGAAGAATGAAGTGGAGAAACGTGGCAGCTCAGGAATCAGACCCAACCTTGATATATTGTCACTCTCAGGAAAATAACTTACCAGACGAAATAAATAATGGTTTGCAAACAGAATAAAGCAGAGACATAGAAGTCTGCATTATTCTGGCAAAGCAAGCGAGGTCAAGGAATCAGTGTCTGCCCAACTCCTCGTAAATTTCATGCGGTCCACTGATCACATGCATATAGATGTCAGGGACCCTTAAAGGCCCCGAATTTAAATTCTCTCAAGCATAAAAAAACATTTACATTTCCCAAACTTCTCTAGACCTTGTGTACAAGATTCAACTTCAGGACTTTTTGGAGTCAGCCAACCTTATCGACTCACTTTAGCGTGCTTACACAAAGTAAATAAATATGCTTTTAATTGCACTAATGAACAGTGTAAATTGAACCAGTGAACAGTGTAAAGAACGTGTGATCTGTTCAGTTTAATAGAGTACAATGTTTTATAAGATAGCAATATATAGTTTTTAGATTTTTTTTTTTTTTTTTTTATATTCAGACTAGATTTTATGAAGGCAGCAGTTTGGTTGCCATAGTTCATGGATGCATACAGACTCCTCTGTCTCCTATTAACCTCCATTTGGCCTTTTCTACTGATTTAGAGTTAGCTGAGATGTTCTTATGATTAAGATTTTAGAGGAATTAAAAGAGCTGACCTCAGATTTCCCTTTAAGGGCAAAGAGTTGCCGTATATCAGCATGAGATGAGGCAAGCTGAATGTGAGCAGGGCTGCTGTCCGTGGTGCTGATTCCTCACACTGGTGCTGAACCAATAGATCCTGTTATTTCGCAACATTTCTAAAGACAAAACAATAGAGGTTTGTTAACATTTTGTTCATCTGTTGGCTTTGAAGTAATCTTTAGCTTAACAACCCAGCTTTTAAGTAGAACATCATTGTTTTTGGGCAAAAGTTACAAAATATAACCATAAAATAATATGACATAAACTGCAAAAATTTTAACAAGCAGAATTGAAATAGTACCAAATGTCTTGGATATCAGCAGATATTTTACAGAATAAAATATATTGTGGCCAGCATGTTTATGCTTGCTACGTGATCTCATGTTTAAACCCATAAAGCCTACTGTATCATATTGTATACGCACCTCTAGATTATTAACATAATCAAAACTTTGCTGAAAACCTGTTGTACACAATCTACTACACACCTTCTGTCATCTGACTGATCGTTTTAGACTTTTTTTTTTAAGCAAGTAAAAGCCCTTTTAGTATAATTGTAAAAATGTCCACCTTCAAGTTGTGGTTGACACGTCTTTTCACTGTGAAATCTTTACTTATTTTTATATGTGAACATTTGAAACTTTTATATTGTTAATAATATTTCAATATGAACACTTACTGAACTGAATAACTTAGGTTTGCTTGATTATCAATTAGAAAAATCGTGTTAATATGTGAGTATCAAATATGATCTTCAGGCTTTTGAAGAATGTTTATTTGTTCATCTCAATCATCATTACATTGCATTACATGTTTTGAAACTACAGAGCTCCTAAAACTAAGCAATTAAATATCCTCTTACAAAAACATTATTTGGAAATATATAGAATGACAACTGGAAATTTGTATGCGGTGTTAGTAGTCCGCTATACTGTTATAAAGATCTCATTTATTTACATTACAAGCATCAATCATGCATACTGCATCAAATTACTTATTTTGCTCAGTTTGAGCCTATGAATAAAAATTGTGTTTTTCTTCCTCGAGTATGAGCTCTGTATTCTCAATATATAATAACATTAAAATCCTGTATCATGCTTCTCAACACAAAACACATGCGATACGTACAGCTATATTTTTCTAAGTGATTTCATATGTCAGGCTTTACAGGGTTAATGCAGTTTGGGTTATATATTTTCTCTTACCTTTCGTAGTTTTGTTCATGGTTGTCAAAGATGAGGGCACGATGTCATGCTGACTAGCTCTACCAAGTGACAGATGGATTTGTGTCAAAATACTGCAGAGTTTGACTGGAAGCTCAGCCTTTGACATCCACAACAAATGCACTGGCTGGAATTTGTACAGTTTGAAAGCATCTTCATTGTTTTTGTTCATGCATTCTTAAGAAAATTGATTCTAAATAGTACCAAACCATGGAGTTCAGCTTCAGCTTGTTTAATACTGTAAAGCTGCTTTGACACAATCTGTATTATAAAAAGCACTATATAAATAACAGTGACTTGACTTTCCTTGACTTATTACAATAGCAGAAACCTTTTTGGTGCTAAATAGATCCCTTTTTATAAGATTCCATAAAGAACCATGCTTTGAAAGTGCTATATGGGACCTTAATGGTATTGTAAATAACCTTTTAATAATAGTTTATTCATTTGTTTCACTATTATTAATATATTTAGATTAATAATATTAGTATTATCAATATTATTTTTTGTTTTTTTGTCTGGGTATATTTATGCATATATGCAAGTAATATTAAAAAAAAATCTAACAATATAGATCATAAATTCAAGATAATTTATAGGAAACCAGTTGCAATTTGAACGTTTAAATTTATAGACATTTAAGGTGGCTTTGACAGTGACAGATTTGAAAAAAACAAAGGAACAAAAAAGAACCCTAAACTATAACACAAAAAAACATTTCAGCATAAACAGAATCTTCCTGAAGTGGTTCTAAATAGAGCTGTCACTACATGTAAAGAACCTTAAAAAGAAAAACATATTTTTTTAGAGTGTGCTATAAGCTGTCAGCCAGACATTAGCTATTTTAAAAAATGCCATATTCCAGAACAAAGTGTTACCATTA